>VXAB01012751.1:74486-182859 GCA_013399175.1 Odontophorus gujanensis
CCCCCCCCCCCAAAAAAAAAACAAGAAAGAAAAAAACCCAAGAGTATTTGACAGACCAAATTAAAGCAACCTACAAAACATCCTAAATAACTAATTGATGGCAAAGCATCAAGACACTGCAAATTCTGAGTTGCAGAAATTCATAGCTAAAATTTCTGCTGAATAGAGCCTTACAGTAAATGTGTTAAGCTGTTAGTAGATAAGAAAACTAAAAAAAAAAAAAATATATATATATATATATAAAATGCATGCTACCAGTTAAACTCACTGGCTTTTACAGTTTTCATTATCATCCATTATCAGCAATGGACATTATGCCAGAAAAATGCAGTTCCTAGATTGTAAGAATTTTTTTTAAAGCTTTAAAAATAAAACCAAAAGAAGCCTCTATAAGCAAAATAAACAACAACACAAAAAATCCAGGCAAATATCGCGAGAGAATGTTAGATGAAAAATATACAAAAAACCAACAAGCAACAGAAAAGTATGAAAGATGTCATGAAAACAAAATGATCCTTAACAATCCAAGCAGCTAACCCTGTTTCCATTAGACTCCATGCTGGTTTTTATATTTTACTAATAAGCTTTGGAATCATCACTCACACCTAACCAGAATGAATACTGTGAAGGTCAATCAAAGAATTTATTAAAATTATCACAATCAATACTTAGGCAAAATCATGAACTATGTTAATCAAAATTATGGAAAGAAAATGTATAACAATTAATATTGTAAGTAATTTATGAAATGAAATCTCTAATTTTTAAGCACTGATATCTCTACATTTTATCAATCGACTTTTGTTTATGATACTATCAACTGAAGCCACAAAGTTAAAGGGACACTGTAATTTTGATATGAAAAATACACATCACGAGCTGTAGACATTTATTTTCTGGACTACAGATTCATTTTCTGTCCCTTCAGTAAATGGAAAGCAGAGATAAATTACTTTCTCAGTTGTAATCTTCACAAGAAAAATTACATTTTGTAATGTAGATGACAGCATTTATTAGCAGATACTTCTGTAGATTTTACTCGACAAAACTGAAGGCCTCCATCAGGGAGATATGTTTCCAGAATTACATAAAATCATAAAAAGTTCAGTACTAATGGAGACTTCAGACTTTTTGTTTGTTTGTTTGTTTGTTTGTTTGTTTGTTTGTTTGTTTGTTTGTTTGTTTGTTTGTTTGTTTGTTTGTTTTATTAATCACAGCGTCCTTTTAAATAGCTAAGTACTATTTATTTGGCAGAAGGTATATGAGAACATATCGAAACAAATGCTACTGATTTGCAACAGTTTCTGAATTGAAAAGGTCTCTTACCTTTAGATGTGACAAACAGTTCTGCAGGAAAACGTGCCAGTTATTTAAAAAAAACTGTTTCTGACTGACACACAACAGGCAGGTGATCAATGGATACAAAGCCTATGAGTAGGGGGGAAAAAGAATCGATCAAATTGCTCTTAGCAGACCTCCCAAGTCTTGTACATTGAGAATGAGACAGAGAGCTCATCCCTGTCTCAGCTCTCACAGCAGCTAGGGACTGGTCACCAGATCAGCATTCTGCTGCAGCCTTTGCCCTGTACTAGAACATGTCTGCTAGTTAGGACTGGGTGTTGTAAGCTGTGTGTTGCAGTAAGACAATCAAAGTACCACAGGACCACAGTGGAGCTCATCTACTAAGGCCTGATCTCAAGTAAAGGCTGCTGGCAGATCTCACCCTTCTAACAATATTCAGTTTCCCTGCAATCATACGAGTCGTTTCACAGGGTCTTCTGTGCTGGGAGAGGGAGCTGCCTTTCAGAAAAAAAATAAGACAATCAACTCAGTAAAAACTGGGTCAGGCTTGAGGTTGTCAGACATTTTACTGCTCCTCAAGGTCTATTTTGATTAATAAAAAAAAAACTAGTTTGATAAGCACTATGAATATGCAAACTTGGATGATCTAGCTCTGCTGTGTTAGATCTGTAAACATCATATCCCCTAACAAAATACACAACAATTAATACCAAATCTGACTGTGTATTATCTTGTTATAGAACAAAAATTATTGAAAGAAGATAAATAGGTAAACTGTAATCTTGACATAACTGTCTGACTTCAAGAATAAAATTTAATTGCAAATACTATCAACTGTTGTTCTTATGTCATGGGTATAACCATATGCAACCATGTACATATGCACTGTATGATTAAGTAAAGCTCACACTTCTATGAAGTCTCTAACATGAAGGAAGAATAAATGAGGAAGGGCTCACTTGATTTATTGAATATGCCAATCTGAATGCCAAATTTAACTCTGTATTTCCAGTAAAATAAATCAACTTGAAATATGGCCGCACAAATCATCAAGAATTACTAAATAATGCAATAAGAAGAGATTTGGATCCTTGCTAAAATGTAGTAATGGGAGAAGAAATCTGTAGAGATTTCTATCAGAAAGAGGTAATCAAATATTTTGGAAAAAGAAGAATAGATTATATGTGGAGGGGAAAAAAACCAAGCAGTACAGGGTTACTTCACAGACTGTTACTTTGCTGGAAAGTCTTGCCTGTGACTTCTATCCTCTAATTAAACATGATTTAAATGTATAAAGTATGTAGTTCTTATCAGAAGAGACACATCAGGTTAAGTAACACTGTGCTAAAACAAACTAAAACAAGTATCAATTTCAAAACAATCTCACAAGTGAGATAACAGCATCATGGTTTGCACAAAGAAACAGATCAAAATCAGAGCAAATGTAATATATGTAGCATTAATTGGATTGTACTTGAACTGGAGAGGTGGCATTAAAATTGATACAGCTTTTAACTTTTCTTAAGACAGTGCATTAGCTTAAAAGCCTATGATGAACAAAATGGAGAAGTTGAAATATTTCTTTAAAATACCAGCGAGTGCTTCTTTCTTGAACTCAAGTCAAAGGTAGTCTGATAAAGCATCTCCACAAAATTTTTCAAACACGGCACATTCACTTCATTTTTAACAGCCTATTAAAAAAATACACACATAAATTGGTTTAAATTTTTTATAAAGAAGGTACTTAAAATATGCATTAGAATGTTCATGAGTTTAAGAACATTAAGAAGTTAAATCTCATGTTGGTTAAGCATTTGATAACACTGAAATATAAATACAAGCATAATGAATCATCGCCATAGCTACGTAAGTTAAAAAACAACCAATCGACTACGAAACATTATTTTAAAAACATGGTTTGTGTTCCATACTTGAAGAATAGAATATAAAATATTTGTCACTATCTAACAAAACTAAACTGAAACCCTTTAGAAGTACAATTTAATGTATTTCAAAAATAATAACCATAACTTCTCCACTGTTCCACTTTTCCCTGCTCCCCATTTCTTTCATATCCCTGAATGTGAAAAACTGAAAACTTAGAAATGACACACAGATGAGTAGTCAGTCAACAATCAGAAAATCAAAGAATTGTAGGGGTTGGAAGGGACCTCAAGAGATTATCTCATCCAATCCCCGTGCCAAAGCAGCTCCCTAGCCCAGGTTGCACAGGCAGGTGTCCAGGTAGGTCTTGAACGTCTCCAGAGAAGGACACTCCACCACCTTTCTGTGCAGCCTGTGCCAGTGCTCCGTCACTGCACTGTGAAGAAGTTCCCACACACATTTGTGCAGAACTTCCTATGCTGCAGTTTATGACTATTACCCCTCGTCCTATCACCACACACTGCTGAGAAGAGTCCAGCCTCATCCCTTTGCCTCCCGCTCCTTAGATATTTATAGACGTGGACCAGATCCCCTGAGTCTTCTTTTTTCAAGGTTGAACAGGCCCAGGTTTCTCAGCCTTTCCTCATAAGGGAGGTGTTCCACGCCCTTTATTATCTTTTAGCCCTCCACTGTACTCTTTGGACAATACAAGTGGTCTTTGCATCGTTTGGAGAATTAATGAAGGACATGAACACATCCCTTCACATTTATTATCCATATCTGTTCTTGGATTCAAAACAGCCCTCTCTTCACTCCCCTCACCTCTTACCCTTCTCTCTGGATGCCTCTTATAATCAATTTAAATATAATTTTCATGTACTACTTTATCCTTAGGGTTTTTTTCCTGTATTTATTGNCTATTAAAAAAATACACACATAAATTGGTTTAAATTTTTTATAAAGAAGGTACTTAAAATATGCATTAGAATGTTCATGAGTTTAAGAACATTAAGAAGTTAAATCTCATGTTGGTTAAGCATTTGATAACACTGAAATATAAATACAAGCATAATGAATCATCGCCATAGCTACATAAGTTAAAAAACAACCAATCGACTACGAAACATTATTTTAAAAACATGGTTTGTGTTCCATACTTGAAGAATAGAATATAAAATATTTGTCACTATCTAACAAAACTAAACTGAAACCCTTTAGAAGTACAATTTAATGTATTTCAAAAATAATAACCATAACTTCTCCACTGTTCCACTTTTCCCTGCTCCCCATTTCTTTCATATCCCTGAATGTGAAAAACTGAAAACTTAGAAATGACACACAGATGAGTAGTCAGTCAACAATCAGAAAATCAAAGAATTGTAGGGGTTGGAAGGGACCTCAAGAGATTATCTCATCCAATCCCCGTGCCAAAGCAGCTCCCTAGCCCAGGTTGCACAGGCAGGTGTCCAGGTAGGTCTTGAACGTCTCCAGAGAAGGACACTCCACCACCTTTCTGTGCAGCCTGTGCCAGTGCTCCGTCACTGCACTGTGAAGAAGTTCCCACACACATTTGTGCAGAACTTCCTATGCTGCAGTTTATGACTATTACCCCTCGTCCTATCACCACACACTGCTGAGAAGAGTCCAGCCTCATCCCTTTGCCTCCCGCTCCTTAGATATTTATAGACGTGGACCAGATCCCCTGAGTCTTCTTTTTTCAAGGTTGAACAGGCCCAGGTTTCTCAGCCTTTCCTCATAAGGGAGGTGTTCCACGCCCTTTATTATCTTTTAGCCCTCCACTGTACTCTTTGGACAATACAAGTGGTCTTTGCATCGTTTGGAGAATTAATGAAGGACATGAACACATCCCTTCACATTTATTATCCATATCTGTTCTTGGATTCAAAACAGCCCTCTCTTCACTCCCCTCACCTCTTACCCTTCTCTCTGGATGCCTCTTATAATCAATTTAAATATAATTTTCATGTACTACTTTATCCTTAGGGTTTTTTTCCTGTATTTATTGAATTCTGACTTAGGTGTTTTGTTGTTGTTGTTGCTGTTTTGTTTTGTCTTTGCTTTTCTGGAAAAGATTCTCTATAAATATAAGTTTGGTAATTGCATGTTCTTTACAACACTGCAGAAGCAATCGTATTTGCTTTCATTTTGTACTTTTTGACAGAGAACCAGAAAGGTGAAAGTGATTTCATAATTTCTTCAATTTTCCCAATATAAGCCTTTATTTTTTTTTAATTACAGAAATAGGAGGTATTAAGATTTCATGTCCAAATTGCTCAGAACAGTCTAAACACATTAATGATGCAGAGAGATTAAAAAAAAATTCTATATACTGCAATGTGTAAGAACTCAAAAAGAAAGAATTGAGAAAGAAATTTTACATTTTAAATCAGTTTCATTTCATTACATCTCCAAATTATTTCTCTTTTGCTATTCTTAAGGTCTAAGTTATTCTGTACTCCCCTAGTGTTCCATGAGAAACTGGAGCCAGTTGTTGCCAGCATCACATCACTGCTTTTGAATATAATCTTGAGCTCATAGACCAACTTTAACTTCCCCGCTGTAAAATATTCATTCATCCATTACACCTGGAAGGTCCAATTCTAGTCGTATTTTTCAAAAATGCCTGAATGACTCAGCAGGAGAATGACAGTAAATAAGTCATAATGCTGAAATCCCATAGCTTACTCACTAGTGATTTTCTGTACCCAAGATAACAGCAAATCCAGATTCAGCCCTTCCACCTACTTGAAAAGATTCAAATTTGCATCTCACGTAGAGAATGACTAACACTCTCAACTCTATTTCCACCTGGAATGGGGTTCTCAGCTTCTGTTTAAGAAGCGTCATTTGTATGAAATGATTAAAGATTCAATGAGTCAGAAAGAAAGAAAGAAAGAAAGATCAAGACTCCCTCACCAACTGCTGAAAGCACTGACTCAGCCACTATTTGTAGGAAGAGATCCACAGCTCATCATAGACATGTGCACTGCACAGCTGATGTGTGTGCCTCTGTGACTACCACAAACTAGTTCCAATCCAATGATGCCCCTGTCCTATCAATAAATGTGTGGTTTTTAATAATTAAATTACAACCTTGTAAACTAATAGTCATATTTATCTAAATGCTGAGTACTTTGTCTATTCACCCTTCACTTGCAACTTAAGGTTCCCCGCAAAGCAACTATGGAATTCAAAATGACAAATGCATCTACATCTCATCAAGTTAGGCCATTCTTCTCTAGAAAAGAGAATAAATATGCCCATTTAAGACTAAAACTTTAGTCAAGAAACAGTTGCTATCAATACCACATCTCTGTGGTCATGCCTTAAAATGAAATATTGTCTCAATTTTAATTTTTTAGGTTTTTTTTTTTTTTTTTTTTTTTAAGCTCTGAGGTTAAGAAATCTAGGGAAGATAAACATATCCATGCAGGTCAATGCAAGAAAGATACATTTGAAAGAGAAAGTAGAGGTCAACGATATTCTCCTATGCTAGGTTTTTTCTTCTTCCATGGGAGTTCACACTCACCCTACCCAACTGTAAAAATGTCAGATATATCAGTTTATTCTAGAAAGAACTTAAAGATTTCAGCTAATAAAGAAAGTCAGTGGAATCTCTAAATAAACAAAATATTAAACACACGAACTTCCAGTCTTTTAGAACAGTATAACACCGTCGTGCTGTGATAAAATAGTGGAGAAAATAGACTGTTAAAAAATCCTGAAAATCCATGGGGAAACCAGCTAATCTGCAAACTGGACCAACACACTTCCCTTCAAAGTTTACATAGCCATTCATAAGTAATATACTTAGTAGCATTTTTAAATTATGAAAAAAATGTAATGTAATGAAGATTACTAGAAGCAATTTTATAGTAAGAGCTCAACTGTAGCAGAGGAAAATGGAGTGAGAAAAAAAAATACTTACAGCAGCCACAGGGATAAGAATTTCCACGAACAAACCAGCAAGTGCATGCTTTATGTCTTTATCTTTTACTTCCAGGAAGTACTGAGCACATTCCTTTGTGATTAAGAATTAAAAAAAAAAAGTTTTTAAAAAAAGAAAAAAGACTTAAAGATGTTATTATATCATGAATATTACTATCACATTAATTACTAGTTCAAATATTGAAAATGGTTGGTCTTACTTTCTGTGATAATAACAACTTTACAGAAGATTGGAAACTTTATCTTATTCCAAGGAACTAAGAAAAAGTTGAAAGATGAATGTTTTTTTCTACTCAGAATAAAAAAAGATGCAAGTTCTTCCTCTACTTTCCAACAAACAAACAAACAAACAAACATCCTATACTAACATCATTATAAACTAATATTTTACATTTTTATATATTCATTTGAATTTCAAAGGTGACTTTGATACACAGATGCAAACACAACTTCACAGAGGAATGAACACCCATACATAGATTCACAGATTGGATTCATAGATTCATAGATACACTAGGTTGGAAAGGACCTACAAGATCATCTAGTCCAACCATCCTCCTATCACCATCCCTACCCACTAAACTACTAAATCAAATCCCTTAGCACCTCATCTAAACGCTTCTTGAACAGCGCTAGGGATGGTGCCTCAACCACCTCCCTAGGCAGGCCATTCCAGTGCCTGACCACTCTTTCAGAGAANAACAATACATTTGTACGCACACTCCATTGTGCAAAACTTGAAAGAAACTGAACTACGCACAAGTGTGGGAGATTTTGCAGGACTAATGTCAATGGTTGCTAAACAGCTAAGCAATTTTTCAATCTTCAGAAGAAGCAAATAAAGATTGTAATTCTCTCTCAAAATGAACTGAAGTGTTTTTCAAACAGAAGTGCTACTGGTATCTCGGCTGTTTAAAAAAAGCTATCTCAAGAAACTTGTTTGTCAACCTTCTTCCATAAACAAAATCAGTAGATTGCTAGACATATTCATTTAGTCTCAAACAATTTAATGTATTACAGGTTGGCCACATTATTAGGACAACTCAGAATGGATTCTCATTATGGTAGGTACTTGTAAACCACAGAGAAACAAATGATTGATGTGTCTGAGAACTTTGAAACTAACAGAAAATGATGAACCATGACACAATTGAGTAATGATCACAGCAAGTACTCTTGCACTTTCATGACCTAAACAATCAAAATAATGCTTAATTCAGTTTGCTGTGACGTGAGATTACCTGCATGAACTGAAATGACGCTTCAAAATCCTCCACAGGATACATCTTTACTCGGAAGAACTTCATTCCCATAATCAAACTGATGATACTTTGTACTACATGAGGACTCTGTTCTTTTTGCCGCAGTTCTTTTAATTCAGTGACAAACTTCTTCCTAACAGCTTGAAATCTGAACAAGGGATATAGATTGCATTTATTTACATTTTCTTTTACTTTTACATCAAGTCCTTAACTCAGAACTGATGTCTTTATTCTGTAACTGAAAACAGCACCTACAGTAAACTAAAAACAAACAAGACGAACCCTGATATTTAAGAGCCAGGTATTTCTAGAGTGATTACCACATTGGAATACACTTCTTAATAGAACAACTATTGACAGACAGAGGCCTCTTTTCTCTGCACCTAGAAGTTCATATCAAAGCAAATCATTTTTATACTAAAGATTCTTGATCTGTTCAAACTATTGTGCTGGAACATGAGGAGCATACACCAGACTACACTGTTTGTTACTGAGGCCAGTAACAAACACTGCTATATTAAATACTCCTCAATTCCACTATCATTTTTCTCAGGAAGAGTCAGAAATCGAACTTACTTTGATTGAGCAAGAACCCCTGTCACTTCTGCATATAAATCTGCAATAATATGCACATTCCCAGTGTTGGTTCCTGAATACCTAGTTAGAAAAAAACAAAAAAGACAGAGAAGGTGTTAAATACACCTTAAATATACCTTTGTTCTTCTAAACCGTGTGTTCACAATTACGAACACAAAGATGACATTCCATGTCCTGGAATATAACCACAATAACAGTGAGACATGTAAATAAAAAGCATAGGTGACACTTGTGCACAAACTGGAATACAGGAAGTTTTATCTGAACATGAGAAAGAACTTGTCACATTTTGGGTAACAGAGCACTGGAACAGGCTGCCCAGAGAAGGTGTGGAGTCTCCTTCTCTGGGGATACTAAAAACACACCTCGATGCTTCCCTGTGCAACCTGAGGTATGGAATCTGCTTTAGCAGCAGGTTGGAGTAGATGATATTCAGGTCTCTTCCAACCCCTATGATTCTGTGACTCTGTGTAAAATAGTGTCATTTTGTTGAGCAGACAGACACATTTTGCACAGGAAGTTTAATATTGTTATCTAACCTCAGTCCTCTTTTCTGGCTCTGGTTAGCTATGCAAAATTAACTCTATTATTACTATGGCAAATAAAGCTGTGCTCTTTCAAGATATGTGTTCAGTTTTTAATTACCAACCACTGCTCATTTACAGTATCACCGCAAATGTGTTACAGGTGAGGTAATCAAAGGACAATTATCACAGTGAAGTACAGGCTGAAAATACATACAAAACATCTTTTAGTATACAGGTGAAACTTACCCTTCCTTATGTTTAAAGTGCTTAAAAGCCAAGTTTAGGACTTCATGTACTAAAGGATCTGGCACTGGATGAACAGGTATCTGAAACAAAAGTGTTCTGTACAGGTGAGTAACTATGTACATACGTGCGATGTACGTGTGAGGTAAATAAATATGACTGTGAGATGCCCTGCAGAAATAATTCCTATTCCTGTCACAGCACAAATTCTCTGCTGGCATATGAGGTCAATTTCATTCTGCAAGATTTAAACACTAACACAACCTGGAGATCTTAAAATCAAAGCAATATTGCAACCTTACTCCCAAGAAAAAAACAAACAAACAAACAAAAAAACCCTGTATTTATTAATATGTATTAAGTCTCTTATATTATTTTGCACATGGGCTTTTAATGACTTAAATTCACTCTGAAATAAACTACTAACAGTAATCTAAACACTGCAAATTTGCTATAGAAACTTATCAGACATCAGTTAATCACTCATTGTTCTAAGCTTTCCACCTTTCCTTGCACGGTGCTATTACAACAGATTTAACCTCAAAGTTTAATTAGTTATGATAGAAAAGAATACAAACCCAAGAGTAACAACACAGAAGAGGTGACGATTTAAGACTTGCAGCAAATGAAAGTAGACAAAATGACAAATCTTCCTAACACTAGGTAACAATTAGGCGACAAAATCATGCAATGTTTAGAAGGTCCTTTTTATAAATAAACAAAACATTAGTGGTTCCCTAACACCACTACCTTCCTCAGTTTCAGAAGGAAACAACTGCCTAAAAAACACAAATGTATTCTTAAAATACATAAAAGATTACTGTCTTGGCCACAAAAAATGAAGCACTTACTGCTCGAGAATTCCATACTCTCCAGTGTAAATAAAATGATTTATTCAAGATTTATTTATTCTGGTTACTGGAACAGGCAGTTTACATGGGTATATAATACAGCACGCAATATGCAGCCATTTAAATAAGACTTTTGCTCCTACACAGGTCACACCTGTCACCCTCTCCAGTTGCTCTGTGCTTGTTACAAAAGAGGGTGGATCATAACCTTTTCATATTATATATCCAGTTTCTAAGAATTAAACAATGACAGGACTTTCAGGAAGACAGGAAGGATGAAATATGAATACAAGTATGTTTACTGATAGAAAGCTATCCTTTCCACACTTTGACTGTCATAATGCAAAACACATTACAGGCAGAACGTACTTCCTTCAGATAACCTGTTGGACTACATTAAATGAAGGAATCTCTGTGACAGTGTGGTCCACTGAAGTTCTTTCCCAGAGAATAAAACCTTACCAGGGCTCTTAAGAAAGAAAATATGGGCATGGTGGGTGGAAAGCAGGCTGTACTTCTGTGACTTTTGAATGCATTTTAAAGTAGAGAGAATCCTGACCCTCAGCTTGCAGAGGTGATCTGAGCTAAGAATTTCTGTGGAATTTAAAGATCAAAAATAACCATACAAAATACAAAATAAGGAGCATCTGGACCACTAGCCATGCAGAGGACTGTTTGCTGGGTTTCTAAAGATGATTAGGAAAGGGATTTAGACAAAAAAATTATCTAACAGATGAAATACAGACAAAAGCTGAGATAATTCCACATTTAGAAGTTCTAGATCAGATAGAGAGAATCTCCACTAAAAGGAAAGTAGCCATCAAAACCACATCAGACTTTCTGCTCAGAACTTTCTTTCCCATTTCAGAAGACTGAAGAATAAGCACTGAATTAGTTGATTCCAGAAAAACACACAGACCTCATGATGTAGCCCAGGGTCTTATCAGACCAAAAATTTGGCACCTCTCCTGAAATCTGGACCCATTAGCAACACATACACTACAGAGAAACTGATACCAGAATGCAGCAATCATCTATTCCATTTCCCTTTTATTTCCAGCACTGACAGAAACTTGACACTTTTCTATTAACACGGACAATTCATTTATTTATTTTCTGTAAACACTAACATCATAGTGTGGTTCTTTTAATACTGTTGTTCAACTGTGTTGCTGTGTTTGCAGCATAAGAATATCACTTTAGATGACTGGTGGTTTTCTCAGCAAAGGGTAGACAACTGAATCGAACGTTACACTATTTTCATTTCTCCCTGTACCACAAACACACCATACACAACCACATAAGTACAAACTTCCTACAAATTATCTACAAACTAAGCCATACTCCTTTTTTTGACTCAGTACAGAAGGCCAATTAATTTTCACATACCTACACATAAAAGAAAAAATATATGTGCAAACTTACTGCTACAGCTACTTATCTCTGTTTTGAAATATAATGTTTTCTTTTCTCCTCTCAAATATGTAAAAAAAGAAGCTGTTACTTGAAGCCAAACTCTGCTACGTTATGCATATACCAATGCAAATTTTATATAACAAAACTTGTGCAAGTGCTATATTAGCAAAAGGCAAAATAAAATGACACATCCTTTTCAACTGATAGAAATGTGACATTTTAGTCTTACTATGCACCAACTTCACATTGTATTTCAAAAATGTCTAAGAACACAAAAGATGCTAAACGTGGATAAAATGTTATTTTTACAACTTTACTTTTTATACTGAATTAGCAGTTTTGGCTTAGTGGATCCAAGAAATGAACTGAGATAATATGGGGCATAATTACAACCTTACATGTGCTTATCATACTTCTCCAGTTTTCCACATAACATTTTAGAGGGGATTAAAACTGACATGGAAAAGCAGTAATTAAAAGAAATATGTTGAAGAGCTTACCTGCTTTAGAACCTCTATTAAAACTAAACAAAAAATGAAATCTACAGCTAAGTCCCTCCTTTCAAGTAGATAGTCTCTTTCACGTTGTTGGTCATCCCTAAAATAAAATTTAAAAAAATCAAGTATGAACGTATTGTACACGACTAATCACAAGTATTACAGAGAAGGAGTACACATATTTTCCATTCAACCATAGTCAAACACATGTATAAATGCTTGGAAAGACTTTATAGTTTGGTGGCCAAAAAAAAAAAAACAAACTAGCTTTGGTTCCAACTTTCTTCTTTATATCATCCACAAAATTAATAAGCCATTTTGTGGATATCATCCACACAGCTAAATAGAGTATCTCAAAACATCTTCCTCTTCCACAGATTTAGCCAGTGACAGATCTAAATACAAAATATTTGTCAAAAGAACAAACAAAAAAACACCAAACACAAAGTTTTCGTACAAGACAGACAAAAATGAAACAGATTTTTGCAAGGAAAACTCTTACCCCTTTGATTTTGTACTAGATCGAGGTCTGTATTCATAAGATTCATCTTCTGTTCCATTTTGACGCCTGTACCAGTCAAACAAGGTGCGTAATAAGGAGGGGAGACAGTGCTCTGCTACTGAGCTCATAGAGCTTATCAACTGGAAAAAAAAAAGGAAAAATTGTTTACCACAACAAAGCAACCAGAATTAAGTATATACGTGTTAAACTTAAATAGATTTATAATCATTCTTTCAAGCTGGTGTTTAACATTGTTTTATAAAAGGTAAAATTTCATGAAGTAGAGATTTTACATACAATTTTCATCTTGGAGAAGTACTGTAAATATGGCACAAAGTTAAATAATATGACAAACATAAATAGGCAAATTATTCTGAAGCTCATGGGGATCAGAAAACTCTATATAGAAAGCCCGTGTGAAACCACTCAGAAAACATCAGGTATTTTAGGAAGTCCCTAAATACTTCCATATGGATTTCAGAAGAATGCCTACCTTTAAGATATGACAGATAAGAGGTAACCTTTCTAAAATGAACAAGTATGTAACCCTGTAAAACACGCTTTTTTTGTTATAATAGAAACAATAAAAATAATAAAAATGAACTTATTTTAGATATTCTAACTCCATGCCTAATGCATTCATCTGTCTAGATCTCAAGCTGTGTTTATTTTCAGACTAACTTCCCTTTCAGGAAAGCAAACATTAATGAAACAGTGCCAGTAGAAGGCATTACAGAAGGAAAACCTTAAAATGGTATAGAATTTTAATTATCTGCTGTTCTTTTTAACTTAAACTAACAGAACTTATCTGTGCCCAAGCACAGAGGGAAGAAGAATGACTGCAGAAAGATGGCATCAAGTAGCTATAAGCCCCTGTCAGGCAGCAGAGGGGAGCCAGTCAGTCCCTAGAACCATGGCTGGGAAAGGGAAGTCACCACATCGTTCTTCCCAAATGTCACACATTGATTACCTCTTGCATCTTTCAAATGAGAGATATCAATAGAAGCCGTCCCCTTGGGACAACTTATGCATTTCTCACTATTCACTACTCTAGAAAACTAAGATAATGTCAATATCAGAATTTCTTCATCCTCATTTAAGGCATACTGCTTTTTTTAGGCTTGGGGAAGGGATGGTGAGAGGTTGACCATGAGGAAATCCCAGAACAACCTTTCAACTACCAGAAAAGTTTTCTCAGCAAGTTATCCAAGTCACAGGAATTATGCTGTATTCCCCACTTCCTGAAAAAAAAAATTCTCACAGAGAACAGATCTGAAAAATTTTGTAAGAAAAATAATAGCAGCATTATGTCAACATGCGTAATGGAAGAACCAAAAAAGAATTCACACATATAACTAAAATCAGGATTTTTTAAGTATTAGATTATTTCTATATCACATAATTCCAGAAGTTGTATGCTTTATTTTTCTAGTTTTGTGCACTTTCAGAATCCATGCGTAGCTTAATATGCAAAAATGAGCAATTAATAAAAATATCCTGAGAAAGACTTCTAAAGAGAAAAATTATAGAAAAAGTAAGTAATACTGCTGATTTACAGATTTTGATAGATCACTCCTGTAATTCAGAACATTTTGCTCTTGGTTAGATTTATAATAAAATACTGTAGCTACCAAAAAATTTAAGCTACATCCTTCCTAAGCCATTTTCCTTGCTTGTGAGTTAACTTTCATTTTGAAGATAAAAACTTCAGAGCACTTTAGATTAGAAATTATTAGAAGCCTACATGAGATTTATTGGGGGAGGGATCCTAGAAAATAAATTTATACATTAACTGTCATATGCTAATATATGTTTCCCTTTTGGAAGAAGGAAAAGAAAGAGGTGTGTGGACGGCTCTTAACTGAGCATCAGAGTCAGATCCACAGATTTATGTGCAATACCTACATCAGAGGAATAATGGAAGCTTAAAAAAATTCTAGGAACAGAAGATACAAACAGAATATTAAAATTCATACAGTCAGAGGTTACCTAAAAACAGTTAAGAATAGGAACATGTAATTAATGGGGCACAATCTCAATGCTCCTACTCCATTGCAAGGAAGTAGTTACAGGACAAAAACACGTCTGTGTGACAAAACAAGTATAGACAGTAAACATGAACAAACCCAGCAGAGTTAGTCCAGGTGTAGTTCAGTTAACCCAGTGAAACATAATAGCTTTACAGTGAGATTATACACTCAGGAAAGAAAGAAGTTACACCCTGAATCTGCCAACAGCTACAGAATCAGAAAGCATCAAGTAACTGAAATCAACATTATTTGCTTGCAAAAACTAAACCCCCAAACACTGAAACGTGAAGCAATAGAGGCTGAGGATACACAAAGCTGATAGCAGAAATACACTATCTTTTTGTCCCTTACAACATTTCAGCATGTTACCTCCAGCAGTTTTCACTGTCATTTTCAGACAACTAACCTCCTGGTTACTTATTATCACGGAAAATAAACCCCCAAGATTTTTTTTGTTTCTCTTCAATGCTTGTTTTTAACAACTCTGTTCTGGTAACTGATCTTAAAGATCTAAGTCTTCTAAAGCCAACTCAGGCACTCCAATAGACATGTTCTAAACCATCCCAACAATGTGAGGCAGAAACAGAGGTCACCCTAACCGTATATAAACTGCCTTTGATGACATGCCTCCTACCTGATCAAACTGAAGATCTTCACCTCTTTGAAGAGATCTGGACAAGAGCTTTTCCTTAAAAAAACAAAACAAAACAAAAAAGTAAAAAACATGAACCTTGAAATGCAATTTAACAAAGATAAGATTCCTTCTTTTTCAGTTATATCACAGAACAAAGAAATAAAGTTTAATGTGAATACTTGCACTATTTTTCAGCTGAAGATATTTCTGAAGACATGAAGTGTGCTCACAAAAGAAATTTAACAGAGATTCAAAATTAATTTGACAGCACAGTAGTAATAACACTAATTGTTAATAATACTGACGAACAGAAGACTTCAAACACCTCCTCCCAGCAGCAGACCCCATAGAGGAGTGCTTGATGAAGGCAGCTGGCAAGGTGTGCTGGGCTGGGTAGAAAAGCCATTCCCATCCGAGCTAACAGTCAGTGCAAAAGTGATTGATTGCTCAGTCCATTGCCAGTCTGCTCTTTCCCTGAACAGCATATAGAAAGAGCTAGAAGCCAAGTCCAGGAAAAGGAGAATGTCAATAGTAACTTCCCTCATAAGGTACAGAAAATGCACTGTCAATGGGATTTAATTACAATATTTCACTGCTACCAGTACCATAAAACACACTGCCCTGTTAAAAGCAAAATTCAATTATAGTCATGACAAAACAATTCCACGTAAATTAAAGCATTGTGGGAAACTACACAAAACACTCATAAACTATAATAGGCACAGCTACAAGAAATACCAATCTTTACAGGTCTCTTGCTAGGATACCTGGGTAGTTGTTTTTTTTAAATACCAAGACACAGGTATAGGTTCAGAGCGCCAGTGATGCACATATTGGCTTGCTAAACCATGAACACAAATGTGAGAAAAAAAGCCTTAAGTGTATACTGAAAAGGACACAGTGAGCATTCCCAGCTAATTAGAGACACACTGAAGTGCTCTTCATGTTACTATACATAAACCAGAAACCCCTCTATCTTAGACAAGGAGAGCAGAAGTACTGGATGTAAGACATTAGAGGAGGTTGAGGCAGGTGAGCCCAGGGATTACACAGCCAAGCAGCAGCCACCAGGTGGGATGCCACAGCAATGCACAGCTCTCAGCATCTCGCCAGAGCTCGGCAGCCGTGCACCACTCACAAACAGCAACTGCACAGCAGCTTGGCATGGGGCAACACCCTTCTGCCACGTTGATGACGGAAATTTACAAAGCCAGTGCTGCTCGGCCTTTAACTCCTGCAATATCAAAGCACACAGACTGACTACATGGGAAATGGATCCGAGCTGGGGTTGGGCGTACCAAGCTCAGCATTCAAGCTGGCAGTTCATTTTACCTCATCTTAACTGTTGAAAATTAGAGACAGTTCCTGACATTTTCTGTTCCAACTGCAGCTGTATTCTTTTCAACTACAAATACTGTCTCTTGTAACTACTACAGCTCTCTAAAAACTTGGATACAGCACTGTCCAGGCAAAAGGCATTCGCCCATTCTGAAAGCATAGCATGAAATAAAACACTGAGAAAACCAACGGAGAATTCAGATCAATTTCACTTTCTCTGATTCAAGAAAACCCTGATTACACAGACTGCCTAATTAAAACACTGTCCTTTATGTACATCTAAAGTATGTTCTAAATAAAAAAACTTTTAAATGATGGTTTCGGGAAAATGCATTTAATACTGTACAGTAATTCTATTTTTTTTATCAGCTCATGTAGAAGCAAGAAGGAAAAGGTTTCTTATACTACAAATAAACACTTTCGAATCATTCCATTTTTATAATTTGATAAGTTAAGCCTGTTCAAAACATCGTCACATGAGTTTACAATTTGCAGCAGGTACAAAGAGTTTCAAAGAGTAACTGGTAAGTCAGAATTTTCTTTTAAATGCAATCCACCTCCCTCTCTCTCCATTTTTTTTTAGTTTTGTTTTGTTTCTTGCTGCAAGGAGATTTTCTGCTGTAGCGCTGAATTCATGCACCCATATTGTGCTTTCAGACAGACTGCACAAAGAATCCTAATTGCATTGACTGCATGAGAAATGTTCCACCCTACACAAACACTGTACATTGCTGAACGAGCTGAAAGAAAATCTACTGGAAAACTATTTCCTGAGAAGAAGTGGACCTTCCTGTCAAGTGGAGAGGTGATCTTCCTATAAAACATCTGGTAGAGGTGAGGCTCCTTCAGCCTCACTGTGACACAATGCCTGGCATGCTATGTTTTCACCACAATCCTGCAAGACTGTTAAAAAGGTGAACAAACACTGAGGTTACTATATCCATTGCATGTGTCTAAAACCAGGAATAGCTAAACAAAAGAACACACACGCACAAAAAAAGAAATAATCCAGAAGTCTTTAGACAAAACCGCCCAAGTCAACAGATAGCACACTATTTTAAGGTACTTTTAAAAATTCAGCTTCCCCCCCGTCTCCCCTCCCATCACCATAGTTGCATATCAAACAAATGTGACACGGCCAAATAGTATTCTCTAACCCAGTCACAGGTTTATCAAGGCCTTTGATTTACTTGCATGGTTTTAAAGTTTATTTTCTTTCAAAGTGTTTTTCTGACACTGCTTTGTCATTGACCCTGTTGTTTCATGAAGAATACAAAAATCTACACAGCAGCATGAAGAAAAGGTCTGGAAACTTTCACTGAATTCATAATTTAAGATTTATCTTTCTGGTTTCCTGAAGTTCAGGGAAAGTTGGAAGTAATAGCTCTGCATTTATTTTCTACAAGAGAAAACAAAACAAAACAAAAAAAACAACCAAACAAAAAAAAACACTACTGAATTATCCAAAGAGCAGTTTGCATCTACAGAAAGCAGAAATGTCAACATACAGCAGGCAGCAAAGACCAGGATGTAGACGCGTGTTTGCTGTGCAAACAGTCGCGCTGGTGGAAACAGGTTCCACCCGGTGGCCTCACTCCAGTGCTCTGCAGTGTCAAGCCCAGCCTGTACACCCTGGCGTGGCAGTGGAGCAGCTCAGGAACAACAGCTAAGTTTGCACAATTGCTTCTCTCACCCTTCCCTTGCAAGTGCCCATAAGTGGCCATGGAGATTCACATGTTTCACATTTGGGCAAAGCTGTTTTCATGTCACTCAGTTATCCTTCCTCAGCTGCAGAACTCTCCAAACTAACAAAACACGAATCTAATTTGAGTCCTCTCTCCTTTAGAATGAAATACTTACAGAAAAGACATAAATCAACAAAAAGCAACATTACACACTGAGTACCCTAAGAATATTCACAGCCATTTAGAACCATTTAGTTGCTTTTGGGTATCACAACTCAGCTCCTGAATGAGCAGCATATTGCCTTCCCCACCCCAGCTGTCCTGCCCCAGAGTTACTGTTTTCCATCCACCTCTGCTCCCCCGCTGACATGGGCAACTTCAAGTTTTAAAAATATTGTCTAGCTTCTAACTTTATTGGCTACAGACTCCATCCAACAGTCTGGCTCCATCTAACACATTAAAGATTTATGTAACAAATATATATGTTCCCCACATAAACTTCATTATTTGCAGCCACATCATCTGACAAAACCAAAACAAACTGAAGTAGCAAGGGGATTCACTTCCTGCAAAATCTTTTCTCCAATCTCAGCCAACAAGTTTTCATCGCCCCTTCAGACTTCCATCATCTTTTTTAAATGTCAAATACTAGAATAGAACAGTCAGTGTTTATCTCAAATACTCCATACAAAAATAAGATCACTTTAGTACTTCCTTGCATTCAGACGACTCTAACATTCACTTCCATCTCTTCATACAGTATGGGCTCAGGCTGTTTTACTTTTCCAGATTCTAGCACCTCCTTTAAACTGCTGCTTGTCTGTATAGTTCTTGCTTCTTGTCAGTATAAAATCAGGAGTGCTGGCTATGTACCAAAATTTACACCTGGCTGCACTGCAATGCATTTTATTTAAAGAAATTATAAATTCAGCAAATGAGCCCAGACAGAACTGTTAAAAAGACTTTCACAAATCACTGTCCTATCAATAATTATCATTTCATATCTTCTCCTGAAGAATTTTATATGTACTGTATGCAAAGTATCAGTATTAGAATCTTATTAAGAGATCTTGATTAATTCTTGCAATTATCTTAGAAACTCATGAGACAAAAGATCTGAGGGGTCACACTTCTTTACAAGGTGCCTTATTTCACAGGTTTTCTAATTTCTAATCTGGTATGAAGTTCTGATTTTGTATGATTGAAGAACATTTGTTTAAATAACAGTTAGCAGTGTGGCAGAGAGGCACAGCCCAGGATTGTTGTCACATCACATAATCCAGGACACGTTTTGCAGCACAAGCGGCACGCCAGGGCTACAACACTTAGCAGGCTATCAGTATTTAAGTTCAGAGATTTAACTCCAAACCAATTGCATCTGCAGGAAAATAGCTCTTCAGTCCATTTGAATTACAGATGCAGAAGTCCTGGCCAAATGTTATGTTTAACAAACGAGCTGTAAAAAGATACTCAGATGGCATTCACTAGTTACCTTCCTGTTCACTGCCAGCATCACCATCCACACCACTCTGTGCTTCCCGAAATCGCCCTTGAGTATTTTTATTTGTGTTTTCCTGCAAACACTGCTGTAATTTCTTAACAAACCCTCCTGAACTCTGTAATGTTGATAAGCAAACAGTAAAGTTATGTTTAATTGTATACTTGTCTGGTACACACACAAGTATACTTATGCACAGTGTATACATAAATAGGTGTGTATAACAAAATGTTTTCTTTTCCTCGGCCTTTCATCTACACATGGTTTCACCTTAAGATAATTCAGTCACTGGTACCACAAAATATGTTTAGCTCCTTTTTTTCTACCTTCTTTTTTTCTGCCTCTTATAACATTTTTCATAAAGTTTCAAAACAGCCATCCAAGCACTCACACATACCTTTTACTTTAATAGGACTACTCATTATACTGAAAAATGCTTCTGCAAGCACTTGTTGCACACAGAGGCCTTTCAATTTAATTGATTTTCCAGTTAATATTTCAAATTATTTTTATCTTTTGCTTTTGACTAGAAGGCCTTACGATTTCAATGCCCAAATTCACTGCATGCCTAAACTACTGTGTTCCCTTGTCCATTTTTGCCCAAGAAATACTAACACAGAAACTGTAGCTCACTGGATATATGCAGGAAAGAGGGCAGGGGAGCATGGGACGGATACTCTTAATATTATAGCTATTCAAAGCTATTTGTAGGAAACTGACATCTAGAACAAAGGTTTACTTGTCAGTGTGCCCATAATACAGCATGATCTTGATCCCATGCCTTTGGCACAGCATGGTCACGATCAGTACCCACTGGCGTGTTGTGAGAGGGGGCAGTCTGTAACAGCAGTGAAGGAAAACATTCAAGACGTACTCATGCTGCAGAAATACATTAAATACTTGCAAGCAAGCACACAAAGTTATAAGGCTACTAGAATTTAAAATGTTTACAACTGCATCCAGCAAATTAGTGATTTTGCAGAACATTTTTTGTCAATCTTAAAAGATAGGTACTTTATTAATCTTTACCACTACAATTCAGTGAAATATTAACTATGAGAATTAAAGCAGGAAGAATCACATGGACGAGCTGCATTATGCCACAGAAGACATTTCAAAAATTAATATAATCTTAGAACAGGCTCTGAAAGTTGCAGTGCATTGTGTGCTGTTTGGAGACTAACAAGTGTCTTGGATTTCCCATTTAATTATAGGCTTGTAAATCAGTTGTGTATATTAAAAAAATAAAAAACAACACAAAAAGATCAGACATCTTGGTTTGAGATATCGATACTGAGTCAGAGTTCATGGAAAGTAAAGATCACAATTGTGCATAGTTTCCAATTAAAAAAAAATATGCATCCATTTATTTCAAGAGTAAGCTACCTAGATAGGCCCTGGTGAACAAAAAGCTGGACATGAGCCAGCAGTGTTTGCTTGCAGCCCAGAAGGCCAACTGTATCTCCGGAATGGGAGTTACAGCAAGGAGAGGGGGTCCTCTGCTCTTGTGAAAGTTGACCTTGAGTATCACATCCAGGTCTGGGGCTCCTAACACAACAATGATGTGCTATTGGAAATGGTCCAGAGGAGACCATGAAGATGACCAGAGGGCTGGAGCACCTCTCCTATGAAGACTGGACATATGCTTCTTTAGCTCAGAGAAAATCTCACTGAGTACTCACCTCAGTACTTGAAGAGTGCTCATCAGCAGAAGAAAAAAAGACATTTTACATGATATAATAATAATAGGACAATGGGGAATGGCTTTAAACTAAAAGGGGGGAGATTTAGATTACGTACTAGGAGAAAATCCTTTACTCAGAGAACAGTGAGGCACTGGCACAGGCTGCCCAGAATAGCTGTGCACGTCCCATCCCTAGAGGCACTCAAGGCCAGGTCGGATGGGGCCCTGGGCAGCCTGACCTGCTGGGTGGAACTGCATGAGCTTTAAAGGCCCCTCCCAATCCAAACCATTCTATGATTACAAACAGAATTTTGCATTTTACCTAATCTGCATTATATGCTAGATTCTGTCCTCCTCACATGTTAATGTCAGTGCTACCTTACTTGGCAAACACACCGAACGCATCTTCCCTCGAAACCGTATTTTCAAAAAATATATTACTTCAAAGGAACATCAACAGGAAACACGCTTTGTAGCAGTAATGTAGGAACATTTTTTGTAGTTGCTATTTCCTTTTGTACTTTTACAGAACTTATGAATACTAAGAGGCCGTACTTCCAGTAACCACTTAACGACAGTTTTGAAGGAAGTCAATAAAATATTATCCAGGTAGCAATCCTGTTAGCAGAGGGCAGTTTATTACTGAAGTAATCCCTTCAACAGTAAAACTCAACAGTATCTCTGGATGTTTTTTTCAGTTACCACAGACATAATATATTAATCTACTTTAGGAAAAACAAAAACAAACAAACAAACAAACAAAAAAAACATTTCAAGGGAAGAAAGAAAAGAAAAAAGGACTCACCAAAGGTTCAGCCATTACAACTTCAATTTTCTTTTCAGCCTGAACTGCAAATTCAGCAAAGAGGCTCTTGATGACATACTCGCCAGGTTTGACATCTGGATCAATAGTAATGTTAGACATGATGATGCCTCTCTTTTCCCAAGTGGAAGCAACACTTGGAGAAACTCTGCGTTTATTTACTCTGCTGGGTGGCGTGGAGGCTATTAAAAAAAAGAAGAAGAAGAAAAGGAGTGAGCTATAAAGCAGAACTTCTTAATAATGACACTTCTAGATACTTTCCCATCCACTACATAAACCTACACAGTATATTCTGTAATCAAGAACGAAATATCCAGAAGTCTTGTTCAACTTATATTTTGCATTTGATAGGAAATTCTACTCTGAGGTTAGATAAGGGAGTACATTGTAGACTCTTTTTATTACTGATAAAATGCAAAACTGCTTCAAGGTGTGTGCGCAGCCCATTTAGAACATAATCAGATGATGAACATGATAAAATACACACTTTAATATCCAGTGTCTTCAGTTCAAGTATGGCTAAAAATAAAAAGTTCCATTTATAGGACTACCTCCCTGCATTATAAGATGGATCTTCTTCAGCTGATGTTTATGAACCACCTAAGTTCAAGGTTCTACCTGGTCTACAAATAAATTCAACAGAAATGCCGCTTTGCAACTTTTGTCAGCACCTTGATTTTTCTAGAAAGAACGTAACTTCCTTCCAGACATGCCACACTCACTATTTTTCTCCACTCTTGTTGAGGTTTAACCCAGCCTGTAGCTAAACTTCACACAGTAGCTTGCTCATACCCACCTCCACCAAAGTGGGACAGCAGAGAAAAACTAGAAAAAGGTAGAACTTGTGGTTTGAGATAAAGACAGAAAAGGAAGGGAAACTGTAATAATAACAACAACAATAATAGAATATATAGAACAAGTGATGCACAATGCAATTGCTCACCAGCTCCCCACTGTCTGATGCTCAGCCAGGCACTGAGCAGCAGCAGCCTCCTCCCCCGGGCCAGTTTTTTCCCAGCATGACGCCAGTTGGTACAGCACATGCCTTTGGCCAGTCTGGGTCAGCTGTCCTGGCACTGTCCCCTCCCAGCCCTTTGTGCCCCCCCCTGCTCCTTGCTGGCACAGCAGCACAAGAAACTAAAACAACCTTAGCTCTGCATGAGCACTGCTCAGCGACAACTAAAACATCAGTGTGCTACCAACATTATTCTCACCCTAAATCCTAAACACAGCATCGTACTAGGAAAAGAAGTCTATTCCAGCTGAAACCAGGACACCCTGCTAACGAAGAATCTTGACTTGTCCATTACCAGCCATATTAAATAACTGATCAATATATTAGTCTCTCTCTCTAACACACAGTTCATCTACTGAAACTGTCACAGGCTAAGATTGCATAATATTTATCCACTTTCAATTTCACTTTTCCTCTCAAAGCACTCGAAAGCATTTCTTTGCTATTTCTACAGAGGCTATCTGACAAGACTTGCAGTATCAAAAACCAGGTATTACTGTTCAAAGTGTTTAAAACATCCATGGCAATTAGGGAAAACAATAATAATTCTCATATTGCACACACACAATCAATGTTTATTGGCATATTAAGTTTTTTACAATATTAGAAATGGATTCTAAGACTTCCTGTGATATGAAGGTTTTCCTGTGTGACCTACTGAAGGGGAGGAACCTGCTTTAGCGAAGGGGTTGGACAAGACCTCTCCAGAGGTCCCTTTCAACACCTATGATTCTGTTTCCTATTCATACTAGGATTTTCTTTTCCTATGACGGTTGTATAGGAGTCGAATATCAGTCTATTTTACTTTATTACTTATTGTGATTTGCCTAGGCTCTGGAGACTTTTCATGATTAAAGAGGTTTCAAGATGCACTTGACCAATTTTTCTTAATATTCAACATTTTCATTTGTTTTCAATTGTTGCAAATGCAATTCCTGTGTGCTAAATATTAATCACAACTTTCATTCAACATTTTTTCATTTTTCATCTCATCTGTGAAAATAGTGGCTATCATGGAAAACAGGTCGAAGAGTCCTTCACTTACAGCCTTCCCAAGTTGGTCTCCAAGCCACTGAGAATTTCTTCTGTAACTTCAGAAAGTTACATTTGAGAGAATGCAGATTTTCTCAACTTCCATAGATGCTTCACTGAAGCTGACAGTTCAGCATGAAGTGAAAATGCATGAATGGTCCCAATGACCTCAGTCTCTACAGAAAAAGGAAAGTTCCTTTGCTTAAGTTTGTTGATATATATGACCTGTGATTTCCTCTAAGTATTTCTTGCACAGGTTTGCTGCTCAAACCATTGTTAAGATAAGCAGTAAAGTTTGAGTAACACGTTTTCTCATGTAAACTGCTATACGCCCTCTTACAGATGGGAAGGCAAAGCCAATGTCACACAGCCGAGTTGCCAATAATCAGGGGGCACAGCAGGTGATATGCCAGAATAGCCAGCACACAAGCGCCCACGCCATGTGTCATAACATGCTTCCGAATACCCTATAAGTCTTTAATCTAACTTTTTGATCTCGGTGACAGAGTTCTTAAAAGAGACTGAAATATATGTGCCACAGAATGCAGGCAACTAGAGCTAGCAAGTGCTGCCAGGCTCCAGATCCCTACTGCAGAAAGTCACTACGGCAAAGTACACCAAGGTTTTTGGGAAGAGACCAAAGTGCATGCTACAAATAAGGACAACAATCCAAAATACCTAACTTCAAAGGAAAACATTTTTCTTATCCCACTTATCCATGAATACAGGGTTGAAACATCTCACAGCAAAACAAACCCATTTTGTTTCACTACAAGCAGTCTGTGCTTCCTCCAACATGCATGTCTGTATTTACAAAATAGAAAAATGTTGCAACACAGCCATTTTGAACAACTCTCATATTCATCTAGACATAAACAACATTTTTTTTAAGGTGCCTAAATTGGAAAGACCTAAAGACTTGTAAAGGTGTCAAGTACTAAGGTGCCAAAAAGCTTAATTATTCAACAGATATTACATATTTCAAGGTAAGCAGCTCTTTCTATCCTAAATATGAGTGTTTGTAAGAAAGCTAAAGCTTTGTTCTACTCATCAGTAAATTTATTGACTTCATTGTTTTAAACCACATGGATGCTATGGAAGCTAACACACTGGCAACAAATGGAGAATTTTAAACCTTCCCTTGAGCACTGCAAGCTGTGTCTGGTCAGAAAGAAGTTACTGAAGCAGCTGCTCCGGCTCCTTCTAGCCTTGCCCACTGGAGCGTGCCACGATGCCCAAACAACAGGGCAGAGGGCTTGGCAGCAATCCCCATCACTCCTGCCCAGCCCACGTTCCTCAACAAGAGCTGGAACTTCACCAGCGCTTGTGTCTCTACATGGAAACCAAGCGAGACTAACATACTTCTTAACCCATAACTCTCTAACTTTGTTTTGTATAGGCAAGTCTTAAGAGTATTATTTACAAAATACATTTCTGTATCCAGCATTTAAAAGTTGGCCTTAAAAAGCCCCTGTCACTAAAGAATCAGGAAAATGCTGAGATCTAATCATCCTCACAGTACATTATTTACTTTGCACCAAACAAATGTCAACTAATTCTCAATAAGAGGCCACAGAATCACCTCCAGGTCCATCCGGCCCAAATCCCATTCAAGCAGGGACACCCAGAGCAGGGTGCCCAGACCCATGCACATGTGATTTTTGGAGATCTCCAAGGAGAAGACCCTCAGTTTTTGGGTAGCCTGTGAATTTGTGCCCACTGTCTCCTGTTCTGGCAATAAGTACTACTGAAAAGAGCCTGTTTCTACCCCTCTTGCACTCTCCTTTGAGGTATTTATGGACATCAATGAGATCCCCCTGAAACTCCTTTTCCCCAGGCTGAGAAGGCCCAGCTCTCAGCCACTCCCACAGTAGCAGCTGCTGCAAACACTGCATCCTCTTGGTAGCCCCCACTGGACTCTCCCCAGTATGTCCAAGACTCTAATGTCTTATCTCACTAACTTTAACATACATTTGTTTTCAAAGATACAGAACACCATCTCTTGCTAGGGATGAGGTCCTGAGACTATTTAAGTTGATCTAAAACCAGACATAAGGTGAACAGAGCCACAAAACCCCTCTCATGCCTGCAGTGCTGCTAACTGCTGGATTCACATGCACTAATCTTTCAGTTGGTGAAGAACCCCCACTCTCCACCAAAAATGAATAAATAAATAAATAAAAATGTCAAATCAATGCAATTACAAACAGTGGCATGAGAAGGTTAGAAATACAGTAGATTTGCTGAAGCACCAGCACACTCAAATAGCTGGATAAAAGACTAGGTTTCACTTTAATCTGTGAACTTGCTGAGGACTCTTAGTAATTCCTGCTCTGTATATGACAATGGTTGTGGTTTTAACGGCTATGTAAAACCAGTAAGTTAGCTTAACGTAAACAGGAAAAAAAAAATACAAAGGAGGGAAAGTGGGGAGGGAGTTGATCTGTGTTTAATAAAAGGATATGCACACAGTAGTTCCTTAAAGGAAGGACAAAATCTATTATCAGATTTCTTAACTAGGTCAAACTACACGATTATCTGGTATAATTACATTCCATGGGATTCATGAAACTGCAATTGATAACATTCTAAAAAGGATCTGTGTAGATTTTAAACAGCATATTTAATGGAGAACTCTCATTACAGGGTAGGATTAAATATTTCCTTTCTCCTCTTCCCTGCCACCAAAGCATTATCTGTCGCCTGAGAAAATTTAAGTTTCAAACTTTGTTTTGAAGTTTAAAACTAAGGAACAGTCTTCAGAACTTCAGACAAAATCTGGAACCAAAAACCATACCACTTGCAACAGTCTGATAACAAAAAACTACTTTCATAAACTGCTTGAAACACTGGGTGCTATTCACTTGAAACAATATCCTGTTTGTTTGTTCCAATGTGAGCTAGTGCTATGTGGGAAATTTGGAAACAAGTGCCCCTGAAGAGCTGTAGGAAATATCTGTTAAACAGTATTGTTTGGTTGCTAGGGACACGCCAAATTGTTTGGATAGTTTCAAGGAACAGTAAAACAATACAAAGGATAATCAGACAGACAGCGCACTCCTAGGTCAAAAGGCAACACATACTGATGGATGCTAAATTAGTAACAAGATTTCTTCACGGTAAACACAAGCATCCAGACCTATGAAAGTTTACTTAATACTAAAGTTGACATTAAAGAATGGTATTTTTATCATCCTGCTTCTCTTTGTATAGTCCAAACACATCAAGTGCCTGAGGATATAAATGGGGTCTCATTTACACCAATGAGGTTATTCAGGACTCGCACATACCAAGCAGGTACCCAAGGTAACCAATGCACATCAACGTACTGCAGTCTGCCAGCACAACTTATTTCACAGCTAATATACAATGTTTTTTTACATTTTGTATCCTCTTCTGGTACTGCTTTCCACTTAGTCAAGTGATGACCCTTCTTATTTGCTTTAAATGGTACTTGGTGACTCACATGATCTACCTGAAACTTGCTCTACTTCAGTTGCTACTGCTTCTCACAAAGTTGGAAAGCTTGGTTGGACTGAAGCAGAATTCCTATCAGGTATCCATCCTCTTTCACGATAGCTGAAATCATGTCTAAAGTTATTTTTATTTATTTTAAATACAGTACACAATTATAAAGTAAGAGCACAACACATTTTTGAGAAGGTCTCCATCATTTTCATCAAGCAGACCATGTACGCAGTTGCTACGTTTAGCTTGCTGCTAAGGTAGTAAACTGCTTTACACAGCCTAAATTTAATGATTCATCTTTTTATTATTGTTTTCACAGCACAGATAGCATCACAGCTACGGTAAGCTTCCTGTGGTACTTGTTGCAGAAGAGGGTTTGAAAATCACACTGACAACAGGAAAATTTCAGAAGACTGAAAATATTATCTGCATTGTTACTCAATAGTATTTTAATTAAATTCTTCTGTCTCCTGCTCTGATAAACACCTGGATGGCCTCACTCTACCTTACAGAAGTGAAATTAATAGACATGGAAAGATATCTGAGTGCTTCATAGCAACAACTCTTCATTTGCTTAACTAGAGAAACTATTTATTTCCTAACAAGGACATCGACACTCAAAAGAGACAACCTAATCTGCCTAATAATCACCCCAACACTTCATGAGCACAGCCAAAAAATTAAGTTTCCTATGCCAAAACCAGTGGTCTGTTCTCTACCGCAATGTATTAAAAACCCTTATCATTCTTTTGCAATTCTCCAATTCTTTTATACCATCAAGTTTCCATTTTCTGAGTGCTCTTATTCACAGCAGTGAAAAAAATCTCCTTCCACAAACTATGCATCATTATTTGAATAAAAGAAATGGTAAACATTTTTCAGAGGACAACTAAGTTTAACATATACTTCTCTAATTAAGATGCACTTTCTGAACTTCAGCTTCTGGTCTACAGATCAAGTATGAAGAAAGAGCCATTCTAAAGCCGAACAAAAATTGCTGACAAAAGAAACACTCCACATCCTCAATGCAGGTGCTACTTCAGAGCTCAATAAATAAAAGGCAAAAATATAAAGTTACGGGGAGACACTACAAAATGACATTAATTAAAAAGACTGGAGCATACATTAAGTGATCTGTCAGTCATATATTCACTTAAGTCACACAGATTTGCTTTCAGTGAGGTGAAGCGAGGATGCAGCTGGTATCCAGCTGGTTTACCTGGGTTACACAAGCATGTGAGGCTGCAAGAACAGCCATGGGTACTTCCTTGGCTTTTGTCCAAACATACACCACTAGTACTACTGCATGGAGCCCGTTCCCAAGTTGGATTTCTTGTCCTATTAGCTCCAGCTGCACTGAGCCCCAGCTGACCTCACACACAGCCAGCGCATCTGCACACTCGGCACTGGGCGGCTCCTCAGTTCCCCAGCATCACACAGCCCGGAGCTGGCTCAAGTCGGGCACTGCAGCAGAAAGCCTCTGAATCTGTCAAGGATGAGAAACACTGTGCAGCACAGTGTAGTGGTGCCGGCTGCCTTCCAGGTACAGGGAAAGTAGCACTGAGCTACATACTGTGGTCCACTGCGCATCACGCTGCATTTGTCCAGCTGTCTCCGTTTATTTCACCAACACTCATTAACGTTACTTGTGATAACAGATTACAGCAAAAGGAAAGAGAAGAAATTCCAGACTTTTAAAATATACCTATATACTAATTTTAATCATTTCCAGTTCTCAATGGAACTGGCTTAGTACAGTCATACAGCTGAACTAGCATAATACCTGTAAAGCTAAGTCAAATCTTTCAGCAAGAGGAAGTTATACATATATTGATAACTTCCCTTCCACTTCCAAATCAGAGCATGCACTTTTACCTCTGCAGTAAAAAATACCTCCCTACTGGCAATTTATCTAAGGTACTTCAGCTATCCCAGCCAGAATCTGGAATAAAAAAAACCCGTACATCTATTTTACACCAATCAATGGAAGATGCACTTATTTCTGGCAGTTGCTAACTAAGCATATGATTACAACAAAAAAAGATGTCCTAGGAGGGAACTGGGAAAGATTTTTGAGTGCATTGTGGAAACTGGTACTATGACAGCTGAGTTTTCAAGTGGTCTCAAAGAACACAATAGAAAAACCTCACAGCAATCTTCTCAAGTTTCACCATGAAAGTCGTTTTCTACTTCTACGGAAAGTTGACTCAGCTAAAAGAACAGCTGTCAGTGTTGTAGTTACAGGTACTCACATAAACCTTGCTTCTCTGAAAATATATTGCTATATTCTCTGCCCCACAGCAGCTTTCTGCCCTTTTTGTACTGATTTGCAGACAGCCTGAAGCATCCTGAGGAAGACAAGAAATTCTTGCCTGCTTGCTTTAAAGGCTGAGCAAATACAATTTTTCTGATTCCTGGACTTCATCTCTTGCAGTCTCTTTCCCAACTTATTTTGAGAAGTCTCAAGGCAGAATAGACATTTCTTTCCCAAAACTCCAGAGCATGGGAATGTAAAATAAATTAGAAACACAAAATTGGAAAAAATATTTTTAAGTACTCATTTTGCTTAAACTCAGATATGTGAGAAGAGAGAAACTGGGCTAGTATCTTCCCCAAGTAAATCCTGCTGGTTTCGCCACTTCTCAACAAGCACAGTGCTGGTCGTTGCTCTTACTTCTGCACAGAGGTGAAAAGCAGCAACCCAGCTAAACCTTATTTCTAAGCCTCCCTCATTAGTGGAAAGCAACACAATTATAAAACACAAGTTTGAGTGTTTAGATCCAAGTAAAGCTTTTCTTCAGGTAAAAAAAAACCAGCACCACAATTCTTAAAAGTTAGTAATGAAGTAACACATGTTATCCTCATACTGTAAATATGGGATTGTGATTCAACAGGAACAAGAGTCACGTGTATCACTTACAAGCATCCAAACCAAATGTGCAGGTATTTTCTAATTCTGCAAGATAGAAAACCAAAATAATTTTCTTTAAAAAGATCATGGCTGAAAAAGAGGTCAGTTCTGCCATGAGAACAGTGCCCGGACCTCTAGGGTAGCCAGTCAGGAGTGGAACACCAGATGTTGCCAGGCTTTCAAAGTCTGCCCACTGAGAACATCAGACTGGAGAGGTGCAAAGGCTGCTATAAGCTGCAATCTCAAAGACCACTGCTGCAACCCAGCTGACCTCCCATGCTACCTAATTCTAATCAGCAGGAGATGGCAGGGGAGAATGTGCAGCCTATGGTACAAGTAGCAACCTCTGGAAGGAAGAAACTGAAAATCTAACAAACAAAACCAGAAAAATATCACTTGAATGTCTGTCAAACTAATTTTACCATATTTATATTTTTAAAGCATCCTTAACATCACAAGAGCTAGAAACTAGGCAGGAAATACCAGTGGAGATTGCGACAATCACACACACAAACAACTACAGCTCACCATGTTAAGCATTTTACTGAGCTTTCTATGGCAGGCCATATATGCAAACTAGTATTGGATAGGAAAAAAAAGGATATTTGTGGATAAGTTGGATAGCATAAGGTGCCAAAGACCAAATCATACAAATGCAATTTGAAAACAACATGACAAAGCACAAAGATTTGTCCAGGGGAAGAGGAAATTGATTTAAACTAAGTTGTCTCAAGTCCTGCCCAGTCATTCTTAATTACAGCATGACATCAGGAAATCCTGACCATTAAAGTGTCAGAGTACTAAAACTGCAGTTTATCTAATTCTTTTTCTAGAAGAACTGCCAGAACAGAAACTTTCCTCAGATAAACCATTTCAATTAAAGAAAAAAAAAAGTACTTTGAATTTCACAGAAACCTTCACTCAGAAAGGCATCGAAATTATTCCACTGCATCCTTCAAAACTGTCAGTACATTTAACAAGCTTTGCTTCACTCTCAGAAAGCTGTTTTCATGTAAGATCAGCTTAAAAAGTATACAAAGCATAAGATAGTTTGTCTTATATCTTTCATCTGCCCCTAGTCTATAACAAGACCCATCACCTACAGAGATAGCACAGTGGCAGGAATGCAAATTGCAGTGGCAGTGTACCAAGCTGTGTCAGGAATGTATCCTGGTATCTCAGTTTCCTTCAAAATATTGAACTGCAATACCTGGGCATACATAACTGACCAAGTTCTACTTATTTACAAATCCTGTATTCTCTCAAAACAGTAACAAAGTAAGAAAAACACTAATTTATTTTTTTGTAATACTTGTTCCTGTATCTTAATACTGGGCTTCTCACAGCACAGTCACACTTCTAGCAACAATGCAAAGATGTGATTCTATTCCCACACAGTTACATTGCAGAAGTGCTTCAGGCACTTAGAAGATCTGTATCTCATGTTCGTTTCTTATTTAAAATCATTACTGCAACAGAAGTAATGATTACAACTCTCCTTTAAATACGGAAAGCAGGGACAGAATGGCGTAACATTGGTTTGTTATCTTGGTTCTAACGATCCACCTGCCCTCAGGAAAACATAAACTGAGCTCCCAAGAGGTCTGAGCTAGCAGAATTCCCTAACTTTCCAAGGGAACAATTAGCACAGGTTCATCGCCATACCATTTGTGGTTTTAGTGCTTTTAGACAGCACTACACATACACTTAACGGCAGAGAAGCCATAGCCTGTGAAAGCCCTGCAGGTATGCCTTTATTCCCTTTGTTCTAACTCCTGGAGTCAAAAGGACAATTGGAAGGAAGTCAGCTCAGGTTGCAAGTTATCTGGCATTGACTGCAACTGTTCACACCATCAAATTCTGCTCTACAAACACAAGCAATTACAGCTTTCTCAATGATGTAAAAGCAGAATATTTTGACACTATCCCACAGCATTTATCCAAACTTCACCAGTAAGGACCCAAAAATAAAGTACCCACTCAAACTTAACATGCATGCAGTTTCTATCAATGTACTACAGCATTTTTCCATCTGCAGACTCTTTCTTCTTTCAAACAAAGTTTGTAGTGGAGATGGAGATTCCTACAAAGCAAATGCAAGCTTCCCAGCTTTGGTGTTTGGTTTCTTCTAGTTCCCTTTGAGTACCACAGGATGGTCAGGTTCTAACATCTCAAGCGAGAGGGAAACCTGCAGGTGAACTTACATACACATTGCCTTTCTCATCCACACCTTTTCTACTCAGTACAGTATGTATGGCCAGTTCAGCCTGCAGGGGTGCAGAGAACGAAACATTCGCTGCTCACAGAGAAATCTGGTTCTTCCTTTGCAGGCTTTCACACTGAAGACTGGATCAAGCTGGAAACATATTGATGCTGTGTCACTGGACAAGCTGCCTCTAAATTCTGAGCTAAATCTGATCTGACATTGGCAAAAAAAAAAAATACAAAAGCAAACAAACAAAGAAAGGTATCAGTGCATGGATAAATGATGTTAAATTAAAAAGCATACAGAGGCAAAGGCTACAGTGGGAAGACAAACCAGTCAGGACAGAAGAGTAAAAAGAGAAGGAAAACAGAATTCCAGATTTCCGAAGACATTGTTCTGTAAGTTAAGAAAAGACACACTTACATGGCAACGATATAAAATTTATTTTAAATATCTACTTTATTTTTATGGTATGCTCACTGCATGAGGAGGAGGGAAAGCACAAACTAAGCACTACATGTAAAGCCTTAAGTAGTAGCACCTAAGAAATGAAGAGGTGGATGGAGCACTGATGGAATACAAACACAATGATATATGGCTGCACAGACACTTTATTTCTAACAATCATTCCCGCTCACATATCTCTGACGAAGCTTTGTTTCCTTTACACATATTGTTATATACACTACAAAACAAAACAGAAAACCTAAAGCAACGAAGTCAGCATTACCATAACCATGCCTGCACTAAGAGGCAAAGAGAAAAAAAAATGCCCTCTTTCATCTTTTGTGATTCATTCATGTTTCTCTGGAAAATCAGAACTCCTCATCCTCCATCTGCAGTATTGAAGATTTTAAACAAACAAACAAACAAACCACACTCTATGAACACAATCTACAAGTAGATACTAAAAACCCCTACTGGTCCATTGTACTGGGACAAAACAGTGACAAAACGGTCAACAAATTGTGTTTGGTCTGAATTGACATTGAATCACTGCCTTGAAAGGCAGTGGCAGAGGCCAGCAGCTTTTTGCAAGGAGTTCCCTGGCCCTGCACAACTCGAGGTAGTTGGTTGTATATCCCTTTCCCTTCTCTTGCTCATTCTCGTTTTGTGAGAAGAAAGCAATTCCAAATCCTTGGAGAAAGAGAAAAAGACTTTTCCTCATTATCCTCATTATGCTCATTATCCTCAATTAATCTCATTAATGTCAATCTGATACCTTTCCTGAGTTAACACTAGAAGTAATAAATATTAGCAGCTTTGGGGGAAAAAAAAACTCTGGAGCATCAGCTATGAAGTAGCCAATAACTCCGTATCATGCATTACACTTTTTCCCCCAGTTTATAAAGAAATAAAACAATTTTCTTTTCAACTGCCCCATATAAGTATGTTAGTATATAAGATAAAAATTATTTCTACAAAGCTTGAAGACACGTTACGTTAGCACTGACTGGGTTCATTTAAAGAATATGCTCCCATTTTTTACAGTAACTGCCAAATGAAGCAACCAGAAACATTTTAATAGTATTTCTGATACTGTGGTATAATTTGAAAACTGAAGTGCAAGACATACACTTGAGGCTTAAAAACAAAAACAGAAATAACCCAAGTCAGCAGATTTGATGGCTAGAACATGCTCAAGCATACACAAACCAGGGTTAGGGCAAGACTCATGCATCAAGTATCAGTTTCAGGAAAGAACAATCCATCTCCAGTTTGGTTCTGTCAGTTTTGCCTTGCAATACTCCAGATGAACGTACAGCCTGAAAAGCGAAGTAAGCCACTGAGGGGTAACTCAACCTACCAAGTTTAATGCAAGCGTGTCAAGGAGAAATAAAAAACCAAAACAACACAACAGCATATTCTTCTAAGTTCACTTAGATGGAAAAAAGCAAAAAAAAAAAGAAATATATTTTGCGCACCTAGGTAACATTAACTGTCTGAAGAGAAAAAAAAAAAGAGAAGGGAAAACTACATAATTCCCCAGACAAAGTTTTCTGCCTTGCAGTGCAGTTTACTTCAGCAGGGCAGAAAACTTCAGCTTTTCTGAAAATTCAACACTTGTTGGGTTTCGGTTTCCGATACAACCAGAGTTAGCACATCCGTAAGGTGGCTATTTTTAAACTACAGCTTACATTTCTTTGCAATGACACGTGCAGATCTCACAAGATTTTTGTAAAGTCAATGATTCCAAATTAGCTGTAGTCTTCTGTGTGTTTCTGTTTCCCAAATGTACTCCCTTTCATTCACTGAACTCCACAGGACAACAGCAAACTGCAGTCAGTGAGGGTCTAGAATGTTTATTTTCAGTTATTTCTTGTGGGGAAAAAAAAAAATTGCTGAATGTGAAAATTAGGAAAAATCTACATGACTGAGGACTATATTCTGGGATGCTAATACAAACTTATTTCGCTTCTGTGATTAGCAACTGCGTTTTGTCATTCCTCTGCACTTTTGAAGTCCTGGCGTAGCAGCATAATGCAACACAGCCCAAGCGAAGCCCTACTTTAAAGGTCTTCTTACATTGGTTAGCATGAGACAATTACACTCCTTACCAGATACTCTGAAGAAATTTCTCTTACCACAAATAAAAGTCAACTGAACCAGTAAGAATCTGCAGTTTTGCGACATCTTAGAAATAAGACTTCAGAGCTTTGAGTCTTCAGGGAAAGTAACAGTGCAAGGGCATGGCACAAGACAAGCTGTAAATTCTCACATGGCATGCCAACCACACCCAGTCCTAGAACTGGACCTCTGAAAGAAGACAATACCAAGTGTGGTGCAGTGCTATTCTTAGCCACCGTAAACACACCAAGCTTTCAGAGTTAAAAGCCTCTTTGTCTGATCCTGGGGAGGAGGCTAGTCACATCTGAAACAAAAATAAGTTATCGTATGCCTGTCCACGGAACTCCAAAATCCATGGCTAAAGTGGTTGTTCAAAAGATTTTAGCTGTACTGTTTTGGAATTAAAGGACAAAAGGAAAAGATTTTTTTTTTCTCCTAGCTTTCTCAGCCTTTACTTAAAACTGCCTATCCAATTCTAGCAGAAAGTAGTTTGCCTTCTCAAAAATACGAGCTTTCATCTGGTTTCAGTACATTCTTAAGAACTCTAAAAAGCATCTGAGTGCTTGGTTGCAGAGAACTGCAACGGAGAGGCTCAGGTTAGTATGAACTGAGGGTGTGGAAGTACCAGAGGAGCTCACAGCAGGAGAGAAGGGGCTCTCACAGAGGCTGGTGCTTCTATAATCCATTGTTAGCAGGTCAGGGAGACCCCAGCACATCTACCTGCAGCTTCACAATCTGGGCACAAAGAGCCATCACAACTGCTAATGACTTACGGGGGTGGAACAGGATGGACACAGTGATCTCTGTCAGTTTCGAAAACATATCCAAAATCTGTATGTAGTTTACAACCTAAGAATCATCCAGGAGATATGAAGCCAATGACATGGTATCAGGCACCTTTTCTTCCCATGTCACAGTAATGGATCCTGGACCTAACAGTTGGACACAAGCACTGTGGTGCTTACTGATGGCCAGATGCACTGAACACTCCTGTCCTGCACACACTTCCTGGGGCTTGTGACACAGAGTGAGTGAAAATACAGGTGTGCTGTTGTTTTTTTAATCACCTTCCCCTCTAATAAAATTCCCACATTTATATTTGCAACATGGTTTATACAATTTAGTGATGCTATTTCCTATGTTGTTTTCTGATAAAAATTAATAGCATTATTCCCATTTTTGTTGAAAGACCCACAGGAAATAAAAACAACAAAAACAAAGCAGAAAACATCCAGTCTATCAGAAAAATACTAAGAAATGGGTAGCATCTATTCTGAAGTCTTTCATAATGATAGGCAGGAATAAACATCTGTATATCTAAGTCCAGATTTTAAAGAAAGCACCCTGTGAGGAGGTAGGTACTGAATCCCAGCAGCATTCAGAACTGCAAATGTTTAAATACTGAGAGGTTTTGAGGCTTGAAAAGTAACTCAGCATCTCATCAGTCTAGCCACATGTACTGATACCAGTGGCCATTAATGACAGCAACAGTACTTGGGTGATATTTTAGAAGACTAAAGTTTTCTACAAATTCAAAAAGAAAGAAATATACCAGATGAAAACTACGTGATTATCAAGACTCTGCTTTACAAACTCCCCAGTGCACTGTCCTTCTTAGAAACACAGTGAACTTCCTTAGCAGAGGACATCACAAATGCAACTGTATAACCCATAAATCTCTTGACTACTGCTACAAGAAGGAAAAAATGTCACACAGGTTACTGACCGCAGAACACTAGTCAACTCTGCTCTTAAACTGCAACACATAAACATATCTGAAAACAGGGTAATACTTGCTTCATCCTTCCTCTGCTACACTATTACCAAAAATGCTTTAACATGTTGCCCAAAGATTCCTACTCCGTGCTGGAAACCCTGGCTTTTCTGGTGAAGTATTTGAGCCTCAGCCTCATCAGTATGTAAAGACACACAAGGAAGAACTTTATGTACTCTAAGAAAACACAGTACTTCATTAATCATTGTTAAGTAGTAAGATACAGATTTCATGAATAAGATGAGAACAACTTTGTTTGCAGAGGACCACAAGCAAAGATGAAGGAAAATAAGTCGTGCTTGGCAGCTGCCAGCACACTGAGCTGCAGTGACTACACATCTCGGCAGGGATTAGGGCCTGGAGATAAACCCACAGTGCTGCAAACACTGCTCCAGTGCTGACACCTGGAATGGAACCAACGCAAGCCATGAAATGTAACAAGCCTTGGTCACTCTTGAGTTACGTTGCAAGCCAGTGACCCACAAACCGGAGTTACATGTCCAAAGCTCATCATTCATCTTTCTCTCACTGACATGGTATTTCAGTTAGTATGGTCACATACTGATATCACCAGAAAATACTGAGATGCTCTTTGTCACACCATAAAAACTTACTTCACTGCAGGGCTGACCGGAAGGTCCCTAGACTCACAACAGAGATGATTTTTTTCTGCAGGAAGCAGGTTGATCAGCAATGTGGCTCATGCACTGCTATGTCACAGAAATAACAGAAAGGAGCAACATTTTATCTCCAGAAATCTGTTACCAATAGCCTGCTAAAGCAGCTGCATATGATAAGTAACATAGGTTAGAAAAACAAAGGAAACTTGAGAGAAAAAAAACAAAACAAAACAAAAACATATCCTTAACTATGGATGCATATGAAAGCTTGCAACACCTTATTATGCCCTCTTATGTCAGTGGGTCGACAACCATAGGTCCATGAACAAGCAGTGTGCTCTTGTGGACATGAAGATGATGGTATCTTGGGGTGCATTAGAAAGCATAGCCAGCAGGTTGAAGAAGGTGATCCTCCCCCTCTGCTCTGCCCTGGTGGGGCCACACCCGCAGTACTGTGTCCAGCTCTGGGCTCCCCAGTTCAAGGAAGACAGGGAACTTTTGGAGAGTCCAACATAGGGCCACAAAGACAATGGGGGGCCTGAAGCTTCTCCCTCGTGAGAAAAGGCTGAGAGATCTGAGGCAGTTCAACCTGGAGAAGGCTTAGGGGGAACCTTACCAATGCTTACAAATATCTAAATGGCAGGAATCAAGCAAATGAGGCAAGGCTACTGTATGCCTCGAGACTGAAACAGAGAAAATCCTGTCCAGGACATATGAGAGATCGGTGTGCTCTTCAGCACCTTTCAGGACCTCTAGCTCTGGAAGAGCTAGACCTATACAATACTGATTGTCATTTGTTGGCAGTCAGCCTTAAAAACTTTAAAACTAAATATAAAACAAAACCAAATTAGTCTGAAGGACATAGTACCATTTTTCTTGGTAGCATTAATGTAAATAGTCTTAACAGAAGTAAAGAAGGGATAATAAACCTCGAGAAAGAACTAAAGAAGTGCAATAACATACCTAGTAAAATGTCATCTACATTAAAATCAACTAAGAAAGCAGTACTTCCTCACTTCAGGTCTTCAGAATATGCAGTGCATGTATGTTTGACTCTGAAAACTCTACCCAAAGCCCAGAATGGTTTACTAAAGGAAGACAGCATTCATGTACAGTGAGATTCAATACCAATGAGATTCATACTTAGTTCAACATACTTAAAAAAGTTCTTATGCTCAGTGGTGTATTTCATACTCTACACCACATTTTAGATAGTGAAATTCTACAAGGCTTGCTACCAAAAAAAAGTCTGCACCCTCCTTAGCTGTCCTGCCATCCTCTACCCTATTGGATAAGGCAACTAGCCATCTTGTTGCCCTTGTCCTCTTCAAGATGAACACTTCAGTTACACTACCCTCTGTCAAGGACAACTTCACCATAAAAGATAGGTACCAATATTGCACTTACATATATATACATGTAACATATGTGTCCAAGTAATTCTCTCAATAGTACTACATTGGCATATACTATAGAAACTTCTAAGAGGAAAAATGCTTTCTTTCTGGTTACCTTTAACCATATTTATGAAACCTGGTTTTGCTCAAACTGCTTTACTTAATGAATTTTTTTTTTAATTTAGTATATAGTTTGTTTTCTGCCCTGCAAAGAAATACAGCGTCAAGCATGCTTTCAGATTATTTTTCTCTGTTTAATTTATTTAAGAAGAGAAAAAAGAAGAGACTTGGAAGTCTTTATTTTTGTCCTTTTTTTTTCCTCTTATCCGTGCACTTTTGGCAGTGACTTTCTTTTCCTACCTTTTTCTTTTCTTTTATTTTTTTCTGAAGAAAGAGGGTTTGAAAGCTAAGAACACTCCTGCAAGTAGAACAATGCAAGAGCCTACTTGAACATTCCCCTGTTCAGTCTGTCACAGGTTTTTGTCTCAAACAGCTACCCATAAAACTTTGAACTTCACAGCCAGATCTCAGTACAACTGGGCTACCTTCCTCCTTTCTCTGCTCTGCTGTCATAAAAATGAAGCGTCAGTTGCCAGTCTGTCTTTTTTCCAGGACAAGACCCCATTTGTAGCTGAAAGAACAGTACAAATCTGGTGATGTTTGGCCCAACTGCTGCGTCCCGCTGACAGCTGGCACAAACAAGATGTCAAAGAGAGAAAAGAGACAGGTTTCCACTGAGATGACAGACACTCTATTTCCTAAGCCTAACGCCGGCTCTGCATTAAGACCAGTTAAGCTGATACTGAACAGTAACCCAAATGCACCAGCACCTTCACAAACAAGTCCTTCAGATCAGGAATTCCTCTAAGTCATAGTTCAGCAGTAAAAACATAGGGATGATGAACGAAAGAAGTAAAAGGAAGAAAATCTGCATTTCATAGGGCTACTTATGCTGTTTTACACATTGTGGTGTAACGTTTCTTTTCAATAGCCAGTAATTAGTATTGATTTGCAAATGTTTAAGACATCTTTCTGGACAAGCACTCTGTTCTGTAGCAATAGGCTACAAAGGAAACTTCATAAGTAACCTTGAAAATATCCCCAGTTCACATGGCAGCTGTGCCCAATGGGCAGAACCAGAGGAGCACTTTATACTGCATTTTCCTAGGATCTCTTAGAGCAGTTAACTACTTCTAGAACTGGAACGGACTGTTGAAGCAAGAAACCTATGAGTACTGCTGCTTTTAACAATGGCAAAATATTTTAGAAGCTCAAAAGGTTATGTGGTTTATTTATTAATTGTCTTGTTTTTGTGTTTTTTTTTGTTTTTTTTTAACTCTCAGAGCAGTCTACTTCCATACACATTTAAGAATGGCTCAGTTGGAACCACCTTCAAAGATCATCCAGTCCAACTGCCTGACCACTTCAGGGCTAATCAGAAGTTAAAGAATGTTACTGAGGGCATCATCCAAATGCCTATTGAACAATGAATGCCACTGAAGCTATGTCAATCTGAAAAAAAGCACTCTTTTTCCTCTTTATATTATCAAATTCTTCATTCTTAGGAGAAAGAAAAGGTAAACGGTGAGGATTTTTGCTTTCAATTATATGCTTGCTGTCTGCCATCACTGTTTTGAAGTATTATTTATTCAGTATTTACTCTGAACTAAGTAAAACTTGTCCTACATACATTGTTTGCTTTTAACTATACCCATTTAGGGCACCAAGTCTAAAGCCTGATGTAAATAATTAAAGACTCGTAAAAAAAAAAAAAAATCCAATTCTGTAACTTTACTGAAACATTTTCCAGTTATAAATAATTTATCATTTTGACCACCTCCACGTTCACTTCCTGCTTGGTCCACAGTTCCTGGATTAGCATAATAAGATTTATCAATACAAAGTCAATGATATAACTTGTTTCTATACATTAACACTTGAATAATTAATATTCCAATATTAAGCCATTAAAACAATGCAATGAATGCAGTTTTTTTATCCATAATTGCATTTCAGTAAATTTCCCTCCATTTTCTCCCAAAAACACAGGTAAAAATGTAAAGCTTTCCTCCTGACACTAGCACAGGCACTAGGAATGGTAGACTTCAAACAGCTTGTAATTACAGCAGCATGGCCCTACATACTTCAGGTTACAGGTACCTCTTTTGATCTAGAATGGCCTTTTCCTCTTGAAGTTTGTATTTATGCTTTATTTTGCACTGTATCTAACTGAGCTTACAAGCTCCCTTTGACTACCTTCATTATACTTTCTTGAAAAATAAGGTAGAATATAGCATAACAAGGGAAAACTGCAGCTATATGCCAACAGGATATAAAATAGCAAACAAAACTTTTGCTCTATAGAGCGTTCTGAAGATGTCAACCACTTTTCTAAACAAATACTGTTTCGCCAGTGATCTCTTAAATGCTATTAAATCTCTGGTGTCTGAACCTTTCCCCTTCCAATACAAAATCAGCAGAGCTAGAGCTGAAAAAAAAAAGTCAGCAGAAATGGGATATTTGATATGGGCTGCTGCAGTTGGTTTATCTGGAGCTTTCCTGAAGTTCATGCAGAGCACGCAGTTTATTCTAGCAATAGCAGCTGACAGAGGGTTTTCTATGTGGGGCACTTTCTCCTTTCAATAGCATTCTCTTCTGCAATCTGAATCATTACAAAATCCAACTGAGTTATGGGTTTAGCAAAATGTATATTGTTTTAATAGAAAGAACGCCCTAAAGGAAAGCTCATTCTAGCATATCTATGCCTGATGAAAATAAATAATGCATGGCCCAACACATATCGTACCTACTACGATGCAAGCATCTTATTTAAAATTTTATATGAAGAACCACACATGACATCATCTTCAAAACAAATCATAGTTCAATGTTTTCCATGACAACACTTAGAAAAGTCCAAAATAAAGGCCCAAAACCTTTTATATCCTCATCTGCTTATAACTTCTCAAAATCTGGGCACATACCCTTCTCTCTAATGAGCATCCTTACATCTAATCTACATCAAATTTCCATCATGTTTTAAAGTACAGACTGTGGGCACCAAACAGATACAGCAAAAAAGGGAAAAAAACTACACACATGGATAGAAGTGTTTTATTAGTAAAAGTTCTGGGGAGAAAAAAAAAAAAAAGAAATATTCACACAGTCATGCAGAAATAAAACAAGCAAATATAAAGGAAGCTTGTGTACAGCCCACATGAGAGCAAGGCTCCGCAGCCCAGCTGAGCTGATGTACCAGACACTGAAAGAGGCAGTCACCATCACACTTGTGGGCAGCTGGCCCCAGCCCTTCCTGCACACCAGCCCTTACTCCACCCACCTGTACCTCAACATAACTCCTGTTTGGCTCATTAAATAAAAGAAAAAACTTTCTCCAATTTCCCAAGAGAATTTCTGCTGATGTAATGACTCAAACCTGCTCAGTACAAGGATGAGACAAGCACCACAGGTGGCAGACAAGAAGGTGATATGGCTGCATAGCTGGAGCAAAGCCCCTTTTGTGTGTTCAGACATGGGGTGACATGTTGTCCATGTTCATCCAGCTCGCCTCCCCAACACCTCATAGGGAACTGAAACAGAAGTTCAGCACCTTGGCCACTTTCAACTTGGGAGCATCCATTTTTTCAGCTTCACATGGTGAAGATTTGACTGGTTGATGATTTGACTGGTTCAAGAATCTCACAGCCTACCTGTCTCCTGCCAGCCTGTTTACTGACCTCTATAAAAAAAAATCCCTTTTGACGGTTCTTTTTCTTCATATACCAGACGTTACTACATATAACATTAGTGTCATTTCATTCAATTGAATGTATTCCAGCTGTGCAAATGGCCAGTATTAGAGGCCACCAAAGTTCATAATAAAGACCAAATATTGAGGTTACATTCCATAATCCCTTTTTCAACTCAAAATGCAGAAATCAGATTCACATTTCATGGTGTGGTTAACTACTACCATAACTTTGCTTTACCATGACAACTAATGGCCTGCGGCAAAGCCATTGAACACCTCTTCTACGGTAAACAAATTTACAACTTCAGCAGTACAGGGAACAGATCAGTAATTACATTAACTAATACAATATACAGTTAAATAAATGGAAAATGAACTAGAATCTAAAAAATCTAGTAGCGCTCACAAAATCTATCATAAATTTGAATTATTTTTTTATTTTGAAATACCACTTTCCAGCTTACCAAAACCATTCCAGGAAATACAGTGACAGGAAAAATTGGTACATTCCCCAAACACAGTCTACGGAGTTTCAGTATATGAGTACTCACTATCATGACTTTTTTAAGTAACAGTGACAATTAACAAAACACTGCCTTCAGGAAGACTGAGCATTATTGTTTGGGATGTTTAATGCTGGAGAAATAAAGTTAACAACTTGTTCAATATTGTACTTATATGGTGATTATTATTGCTTAAAAAGACAGCAAAAATGATTGCATGAAAATAGGATTTCTCTTCATGGTGGAAAAGCTCAGGTTTTGCTACTGTAACATGAGCCTTTCATTAGAAATGCCTGCAGGTTCCCCAGGTCACCACTGCTCACTACCGCCCCAAGGGACATCCAAGAGAAGAAGCAACCACATAGCATCTCAAGACTCCTTTTTCCTCCTATGCTTCATTTTCTTTGCTGTCTAACAGTTACAGAGAAGGAAAGCTGAAATTTATCAAAGTGATGGTTCTTTAAGTATTAACAGACTGCATGCATTGCTTTGAACAATTCAATCCAGGAGCAAGCTGCAGCAGAAGCAGCAAAGCTGCCCTCCTGGCAAGCACATGCCCAGCTCTGCAGAAGCCCTCAGCCACCTCATCCCAAATGATGGGGCCAACAAAAGACTGTGTGTCCCACAGTTCCTCAGACATTCCTCCCTTCCTATATATGTCCCTGTTAACAGAATTGGAAATGATGCCATCGATCTCAGTTGAAGCACACTGTATCATCTGCCATGAAATGAAAAGCCACAGGGCAAAACCATGCCTGTTTCACAGAACTTGTTGAATAGCAGGCTATTGGAGCAGTATCTCTCCTGAGAGGCAAAGTCCATTTCTCGTAGAGCGAAAACACTCTTCAGTCAGGCAATCCTTGGGAAGGACAGCAGCCCCGAGCCCACCTGGTGAACTCACTCCATTACCAAGCTACCTGCCACTGCTGTGCAGCCACAGCTCTGCTAACTCACTCCTTTCTGCCTTCTTCCATTTCTTTCTGATTTTAGAATACATTTTCAAAAACAGTTGTTGGACAGATCCAGCATGCCTTCCTGCCACAGCATGGTTTGTACATTCCCAGGTTCCAGGAACTTTCATTCCTGAAGTAAGGTGAGCAAACCAACACCAAGAATCCCATGAGCCACCTCCAGCAGGGATACCTTCCTGAATAAGCTGCACGTGGGCTTACTGTCAGACAGAGATAGGACAGACATCCTGCTCTGTTTGCCAAGCAGACGCACCTCAACCACTGCACAGAACAAAAACCTGTGCATCTGGTATTAGAAAAACAAGGGATATTTTTTTTAGCTCAGTTTTAATTCCCTGGAAATAATTCTTTACTTCTGAGTTTGACAAGATGATCCTTGTGGCAGGTATAAGGAACAGAGTAGAGCTCGTAGGAAGCAGTAATAGATGGTGCTCACCAGGAAACTGACTATAAGCTCAAGAAATACACGCAGAGCTGTCACGAAAATACACAACTCATTTTAGAGAAAGGCTGCCCTTGCACACCGCTTCTCTTGGTAAGCAGCATCACATTTGGCTTTTGAACACATGTACTGTGTTACCAAAAGTATTTCTCATGGCATCCAAACCTTCATCAAACAAAGGGTTTGTGGACAAAACATGAGTGCTTTCTCATACCAGCTGATGTAAATAACTATAACTACATGTCCTCCTGCTGCAGAACCAGAAACCTCAGTAGCATCACTCCACAGACTACAGATACATCTTTCAATGAGCTAAACAGGATCCACAACTTTTAACATCACACATTTTTTTCACGTTTAGGACTCAGACACATTATTGTGACTAAGACTCCTTAGATATGCAACCCAAGTATAAGCTCACATGAAGTCATCATTCCATCCATCACTGCAGCAAGCAAACAATCCTTGGGTAGGAACACCCTCCCTACAGCAATGGTTTAAAAGGCCACGCCTGACTCCCTTCAAAAAGAAGTAATGCCTAAAATTGTTGGCAGAGAGACAGCATTCTGAAACTAGGCCATACAAGTGTCACTTCATTGTTGTCAATGAAAGAAGAAAGATCAACTACAATAAAACCTCGGCCAGGCCAGCACTGCAGCAGCATTGTGCCAGCTAAGCAAGCCCTCAGCCGGGGTCTGCGGGAGCAGGACACGCTCTTTATGAGCACTTATACAAAAGTGCACGAGCACGTGCAGCCCTGCTCTGATATTCTTCAGCATACAATGTTCTCAAGTTACTTAAAAATTCTTTAAGAAAACACAGGAGAAACCTTTCTTATGTAATCTCTCAGCAGATGCGAGTTTATTGAATTTCCAAGCACATGCTCAACATAAATATTACGTAACTCCTTGCTCTGCACACACTGCACCACTTGATTGGAAAATGTTTTAGGGGACAGAAAGCAAGCAGCCTGGGTGTGAGTTACAGCTCGGGACTGCACCCAGCCACACACCGCAGCAGCTGTATGTCCACAGCTCACATGTCCACTCACACGAGTGGAGCCAACACTGTGAGGCACGCAGCCTGAAGTGCAGCGGCACAGCCCCATCCCACCTCCTGGCACGGCCGGGGAGCTGCTGCTCACACGACAGAGAGCACAGGGGGAGCACGACACTGCATAGCTGCTCCTCACATACCCTTTGTTAACATCACTGCCCCGTTACAGCCAGCGCTGCTGTCTGATCCCGAGCCTGCAGTTTGCCTTCTTATTGACACAGCACTTATTTAGCCAGCTACAGACTTACTTTGTTGCAACCAATGCATCCCACGTTCTGCCTCAAGTTGCAAATAATACACATTAATAAAACTGACCTCAGGGATTTGCAATCCTTTTCATGACATCTTCAACTTGCATTGTAAAATATATGTTTAAATTACAGTTATTTATGAGTCAGCAAGAACATCAGTTAACTGCAGAGTACAAAGCAGAACCTGGAACAGCTAAACCCTCAGACACGCACAAAAGCAGCAGAGGGATGCTGGCTTTGAAACACTCATGGTTTTGAGTTAGAGCTGTCAGCCTGGAGGTTGCCAGGCCAAAATGCGGATCTCACCGTCAGTGCCAGAAGCAAATCATGCCAGGGCTGCTGGGTGTGCCGGTGAACACGCTTCTAATTCTTTACCAGTCTTTTTGAGCAGTATGCGTGTGGATCACAAACCCCAACAGTTCCAGAGGAGAACTGGGGAGAGAAAGCTTGGGACAGCACCTCACAGAGCTCACACCCAGCTGAGACATAGGATGCTGCCTGCTTCAGCTGCTCTTTTGCTGTTACAAAGTATGGGACGTTAGGNCGCTGCCACCGCGGTCCCATTGCGGAAAGGGACGTCGAGACTTCCCACTGCCGCCGTCGGCCGGCCAACGAAAGGCCGCTTTTCGCCCCCCGTCTGTACGCCTACTTCAAACTGTATAGGAGTATAAAAAGCTGTTCTCTGGGTTTTATTTAAAACTTCAAACCGATGTTATAATTATTACAGCGTTGTGTGTGATTACATTAAGATCAGGCCAGCAGCCCGGGTAACAGCAGAGCGGCGGGGGGGGGCNTTCTTCAGCATACAATGTTCTCAAGTTACTTAAAAATTCTTTAAGAAAACACAGGAGAAACCTTTCTTATGTAATCTCTCAGCAGATGCGAGTTTATTGAATTTCCAAGCACATGCTCAACATAAATATTACGTAACTCCTTGCTCTGCACACACTGCACCACTTGATTGGAAAATGTTTTAGGGGACAGAAAGCAAGCAGCCTGGGTGTGAGTTACAGCTCGGGACTGCACCCAGCCACACACCGCAGCAGCTGTATGTCCACAGCTCACATGTCCACTCACACGAGTGGAGCCAACACTGTGAGGCACGCAGCCTGAAGTGCAGCGGCACAGCCCCATCCCACCTCCTGGCACGGCCGGGGAGCTGCTGCTCACACGACAGAGAGAGAGCACAGGGGGAGCACGACACTGCATAGCTGCTCCTCACATACCCTTTGTTAACATCACTGCCCCGTTACAGCCAGCGCTGCTGTCTGATCACGAGCCTGCAGTTTGCCTTCTTATTGACACAGCACTTATTTAGCCAGCTACAGACTTAGTTTGTTGCAACCAATGCATCCCATGTTCTGCCTCAAGTTGCAAATAATACACATTAATAAAACTGACCTCAGGGATTTGCAATCCTTTTCATGACATCTTCAACTTGCATTGTAAAATATATGTTTAAATTACAGTTATTTATGAGTCAGCAAGAACATCAGTTAACTGCAGAGTACAAAGCAGAACCTGGAACAGCTAAACCCTCAGACACGCACAAAAGCAGCAGAGGGATGCTGGCTTTGAAACACTCATGGTTTTGAGTTAGAGCTGTCAGCCTGGAGGTTGCCAGGCCAAAATGCGGATCTCACCGTCAGTGCCAGAAGCAAATCATGCCAGGGCTGCTGGGTGTGCCGGTGAACACGCTTCTAATTCTTTACCAGTCTTTTTGAGCAGTATGCGTGTGGATCACAAACCCCAACAGTTCCAGAGGAGAACTGGGGAGAGAAAGCTTGGGACAGCACCTCACAGAGCTCACACCCAGCTGAGACATAGGATGCTGCCTGCTTCAGCTGCTCTTTTGCTGTTACAAAGTATGGGACGTTAGGTAATGCTACCCCATCACCCTACACCAACCATACTCAGGCAGCAGTGACCCTGCACGAGGGCTGTGGATGAGATGAGGCAAGGGCAGCGTGGCTGTTCCTGCCCAGCGCTGTGGCCTTCCTGAGCCGGCACGATCCCAAAGGGAACTCAGTCCGGGATGCTGCGCCTGGGCAGCACGCCGCACAGCACGCGCCTTCTGCGGCCGCAACGACCGCTCCAAGGCACGACCACAGCACCCTCGTCCTGGGGGCAGGGGCTCCCTCGAAGCAGCGCGGTACTCACCACCGCCGCCGCCGCCGCTCCAGGACTTGAGCAGAGACTTGATGCTGATTTCGAAGAAGAGTGAGTCCTGCAGGCTGAGCATGGTGCCGGCTGCGGGCGGCAGCACCGCCAACCCGCCGCCGCCGCCNATACCATGCAGTCCAACTAAAAGGCATGATACAGGGGCAGCATACACACAGCTACATCTGCTTTAAAGACATCAGAAAACCCTGCAGCTTCAGAACTACCCCCACGCTGTATGAGAAGTAAAGCGGCCGGGGGAGGGAGACGCACACACATGGCCCTCCACGTATGCTCTGAGCAGTACAGGAGAGGTAAGAATGGCGTACATCCAAAATGTAGAAGTATTTTTATCTGCCACATAAACTTCTCTGTCCCTGGGGTTGGCTTCTTATCTCCTTGCACGTGACACTCTGGGACACTGCATCAACCTTTCTTTCACGACTTGATTCAGGTAATATTATACCCACCTAGTGCCTCCCATTACCTCATACTCATTTTTGAACGCTTCTTTTATGAATACATTCAGAGCTATACTCCATGCATTTCATTTTCCTCTTACTAAAAAGAAAAAAAAGAGGCAGTATTTTGTTATTAGTGAGATACAAAGGTCAAATTTTGGAACTGGCTGATGAATTTAACCACTAATTTGAAAGACTGTATTAATTATGGTTAGTCTCTGACTGCCTTTAACACTGGGCTACAGAGAGTTCTTCAAAGGAGGCCTTGTTAAGAGCACGCATTCCAAAATCATGAGCCAACTCTCCCAGCACCTCAAAAATAATGACTTTTTAAAATACGCTCCAGAATCCTTATACTTGCAACCAACACCACTCAGTTTTTATTCTGTAAATCAATAAAAATAATCACCCAGAAGCTCCAGGAGCACAGAAATACTTAACCAAATGTTCCACCTCCCAGAGCCCTGTTAAGAAGAGCTGCCAGTGTTTCTGCATAGTGGTGTTTTAAGAGTGAATGGAGGACAGCAAATATTTTAAAGGCTGCACATTTGCCTGTGATAACAGTGCGGTTGCTACAGCAAGTTACACAGCTTTCCCTCATGGCACCCGATTACTTTTGGTAGGTCTCCTCCTTGAGGAAAATAACAATTACTTTTAAATGCAGCTAGCTCAACATTATCCCACTAAGAACTTCTAAGATGCTAAGAGTACTTTTGTACTTGCATGTACATCATCATTACCACAAACATCACTATGAAAAGCATAATCATGTTATCACTTTTATGAGCCTTCTAACATCTTCAGAACCCCAACTTCTATGTTTATAATCAAAGACATATAGACAACTACTGCATCTTTGGACTTCATGGTTTCTGTTTAGCCACTGAGTTAATATACCTACCATATCCTGGAATAAGATTTCAGAATAAATCACAAAATTTAAGATGTAATATTTATTTTACTTGTAACCAAATGAAGAACAGAAGAAGCAAGGAAAAACATGCATTAAAAGCCCCTGAAGCTTGCCAGGCACAGACAAGGTTGATTCACTAAACAGAGTCCAATAAAACTCACTGTATAGAGTTGAGAGATATCATCATTATGCATCTCCAAACTCCACAAGAAAATGTTATTTACAGCATCAGCTCCTTTTAGAAGGAAAATTAAACAGATTTCTGGCCAGAAAATTACAATGTGTCTAAAATCGAGAGCAACAAGTATGTCTACTGTGGAAGCATCTAAAAATATGTATCACTTAGCAGTACATATATGGGAAGTCTTTCCTAAGATACTCGGCCTGTTACTTTATTACCTAGAGAGAAGACGGAAAAAGAGAGCACTTCTAGAACTTCACTACAAGGCAAGAGCTTCGAAATGGAACTGTTTAATGTAAGAAAAACAAAGGGAAAAGAAATCCTCAACAAAATAAGGATATTACTTGGCTGGACTTTGGAGTACCTTACAAAGCAGCAATTCACTCGATTCCAACAAATGTAGTCTATATACTGATTCTGAAGTTTGCTAACCATGTGAACCATGCTAACCGGTTGTAAGTTTCATTATTAAAGAGGGCAGACTACTATAAAGTTCGTGAATATTTCTGATACTTTTTCAAGACTCAAGGTGAGACATACCAGTGAATGAGCACAATGATGCCAGTAAGGTCTTTAAAGGAGAAGAATACGACTACAGATGTGCTAAGCAAAAGTGCTCTATCAGCAACACAAGCTGTTTGCACTCCTCTAGAATAACAAATACCAGCATCCAGTTCACACCTTGCTTTTTTTCTGATACGAAAACTTTTTAGGAAAGAGCATGGCCAGATGCAAATTGCCTGAGCCACGTCAGCAACAAGTCTGCAGACTTCAGGCTGGAAACAACCCTACAAACTACAGTCCCCATACGATAAGCCCACAAGTTCTATGAAGTATTAAGAGCATCCATTTCTGGTACTACTCTACTCTTCATGCGTAGCATACTCAAAGCGCTGAACTGACTTCCTGTGCTTCAAGAAGGCAAGCTTTACAGATGCAATATTCAGATCAAGAAAACAGTATGCATTATTTTACAACCACTCATAAAACACAGAAGAACAGTCCTGGGTGTTATAAGTAGTTATAGCATCTAAGCAGTATGAAAGATCAGACACACCACCATCAGATAACAAAAGTTTCAAACTTCTTTTATTCATAGAGTTTGAAATTTTAGTAAAACCATTTCTGAAGGGATCAATATACTAGGATCAATTCATTTACTAAAAATGAGTTTGCAAAGGAGGTGTATACAGCTTTTCTTTAATAGAGTAACATTATGTCAGTTTCTTGGACCTACCTGGTAATGTTGCTAGCAACCATTGTGAACAACGTACAAAAAATAAGCACAACATCCAACAGTTATTCCTGCAGCTGTCAAAGCTCTGACTTGTGGCAAAGGTCAAGACACAAGACAAAAAAATACACATTCTACTAGCATATGGTAATATATACATATATAGTAATATTATACGGTTCACAGCATTGCTTCGGCCTCATCCCTATGGACTGAAAAGGTAATGTGGTCCTTCTTTCCTAATGGGATTATTACTTCTTTTTCTTTTTAAGGAGTGAAAATATTCCTGTATAAGATTCCTTAAAAGGGTATTATTTACAAAGTTTGCTTTCCAACGATAAAAAGCATTTTCTGTCATTCACTTACATTTCACAGATAACATTACAGATTTCAGCTTCATTTCCAATTTTCACTTGGAATGTTATTCCCAAGTTCATTTGAAAATAGTTCTATTTCTGCGGGAGTCTGACGCATCATAGTAACTTCCCCCTCCTTGAGCTATTTCCTACTAGGATGGCAGAAATAAGACGTGATTTCTCTGCTTCCTCTTCCACAAAGTAATCTGCACTAACCATTCCAGTATAAATAGCTCATTAAAAATAATAATAATACAGTTAAAGCAGTTCTTAAAAGTTGCATAAAAAATGTGAATTCATTTTTGCTTCCAAGTTCCTTTGAGGTTTTCAGTCCTACTTCAACTTTAGGATGATACAGACTGACAGAAAATGCATTAAGACAAAACTATAAATAGTATTTCCTATTTAAAGTCAATTACAACTATTAGTTTTTCAACCAGATTAGGAAGGACACTGAAGATGCACAGATTTCTGACTGAACACAGCCACTGAATAAGTTCAAAGCAGACACTGTTAATATTTAACTTTTCCAGGAAGGAAAAGTCTATTACAGTAAAAAGTCAATGTTTACTACAGTAATCCTATCTTCCTCCAATCCTCCCTGTCTCCCAGCTTATAAAAAAAAAAAAAAACCAACAACAAGAAAAGAACAACAGAGTCATGAAAAAACAGACTGCTTTTAAAGTAGCTTAACAAAGAGTTTACTGGCTTTGTAAAGGTTTTCACTGAACAGATTTCACTCTGGTCCTTCTTGAAAAATCAAGCTTTCCAGATTGCTGAACACAAAGAAGCAAAACAGTAATACAGAGTTGCAGCACTTCAATAAATTCAGCAGGCAGCTCTGAGATGTTACTTAACTACTCTCTCTCAAAGAGGAAATAAAACAGGTGAAGCAATATTCAAAGCCGTAGCTATTAACGTATTTCATAAATTTAACAAATCCAAGTTCCTTGATTTTCCTGGTCATCCTAAAGATCTACAGAATACCAGAAGTTTTACTTGTGTCTCAAGGGCTCAATTTTGACTTTTCATGACCACAAATAAACCTTAAAGGTACAGTCTGATTGGTATGGTTCTGCATCAAACAACAAGAAATAACTGCTCAAAGATGTGCTGGGTTCTGTAACATAACAGTCTTCTTACTGTGCTTCAGCAGGAATATACCAGTGCACTGCTTTTGGAGAACTAGCATTCTAGATTTTACTGACCCTTTAAATGGAACCTGGGAACAGTTTTGAGGCTATGCTAAAAATCCCTGCTTAGTTGCTGGGCATTTAAATGGATAGAGCAGGGAATGGCTTAACTCTGTTACCCTACAAGGCCTGGGGACAACTGCTAGGAATCAGTTATGTTTCTATTTTTGTTGCTCCTCCCAAGCTGCTAAACGTCTGTGGCACTTCTACAGCAAACATCTTATTTGCATTATGGAAATAAAGAAAGTATTGATGAAGAAAAAAAAAAAAAAAACAATGAAAAACACATAACTAGGGACTTACCCAGAAGTTTTTGTGGCTTGTTTTTTATTTTAAGTGTATTAGTAATCACAGTAAAGTCCCAAGTTTCTTAAAGCTCACAAGAGCAATAGTGTTCTCTAATGCCAGCTGCATGATACAGCTGCTTGTTCCACCTCTGCCACAGAGGTGTGTGTTGGCAGGGCCTGAAGAGCTGCTTTGGGTGTCCCCGCTAAGCCTGCTCACCCGACAAGCCCACCAGCTCCAGGCAGTGCCATGAAGGGCACGTCAGCCCACGAGGCTGCACAGCTGGCAGGGCCAAGGCAGCGCCCGCACACACAAGGTGAGGGCTTTGGGAACTGCTTAGAAACAGCAGACAGACAACAAGGACAAAGCACAGGCAAGCAATTTTCTCTTCATGTTTTAACTCTCTGAAAATGCCAGTCTTGATGTTTTAATTACACAGGCAAGAGCATAAGGAGCTCTGCTCAACAATATTACATAAAAATATAAATAAAGTCCTTAATACAGCAGTCTTCTTAGTTAAACCAAAATAGCACATTTCCTCACTCCAAAGGCACACTGCTCAGTTACAGTGCATAATTACAGTGCATTTTTTAAGGCAGGATTCAAACATTTAAGCATTTTTAGCACTAACATTTACAGTTTTCTCATCTCATTGAAACAACAGATGCTCTTGCAGCAGCATGAAGCAGGAGTACAAACCAGAAACTCCTAGGACTGAGGGAAAGCTAATTAACAGATATATCCTGACTAGCGAGTTTGTTTTAACAGAACTTCTATGAGGTATTATTTCTATCCCTTTCACCTTGCTGCTTCATGGAAAAGCGAGAAAAGGAACACAAGTCAGAAAGAGAGAAAATGGAAAACAACAGCAAACCCAAAAGCACAGCTGAACACAGCAGTTGGATACTAATCACCTAACAAACACTAGAAGTTTATAACAAAGCCACGGTTGTCTAAAAGTTCTGCAAATAGTCCACGGCACAAAGTCCTCCAAAGGGCCCCAGTTGGAGCAGTACAATATAGCCTCTATAAGCAGATGCATCTGGCACCTGTGCCCAGCACTGGGTGAGGCCCCGCGGCAGCTCTGAAGCTTATCGCTTTATCAGGAGCCCTGCACACAGCTCCCCATGTGCTCACCTGCCTCTGGTGAGAGGCAGCAAATGGGAAGGGACACCACCACCACTCCAATGCCATCTCTGCTAGTCACAGAAAGTGTACAACTGGCATTAGGTGGTCAAAACATATTCAAGACAAGTGGAAAATATCATCCCAAAGACATTTTTTATTCATGGAACCAGCTGCTCTGTCAATCACATTATTTCTTGATGGAGACTTAGAATAATAATCATTTTGCCCTGTGATTGACGTTAATGTGCTAGTTTTCTAAAAACACAATCTACCTATGAGTGGATATGACATAATTACAACAACTACTGGGCAAATTAAAATATTCACCTCTACACTACTCCTTCCATAGAATAATAATTTATTCTTTGGTTGAGTTTCCCATAAAGGAAAAACATTTTTAAACTATCTCTCATTTACTGAAAAAAGGAAAGCATTTGAAATCACTCCTTTATTCAGATTAAATGTTTGAAATTATTTTCTCTCAGTTTGGACTCATATTAACACTTTTCTGAAGGAAAACATACAAATTTAGCACTGATGGAGTAAAAAGCATTCTGTTATTTAAAAGCATGAAAAAAAAGAACAAACCAGTACAGTGGAAATCTACAAATCAAGACAGAACAGCTAGTAGAAGTAAAGCCACCAAAACAGCCCAGGGCCACCGGAAGTACCATCAGTTCTTGAAGGAAGTCATGCAATTGTCCCTCTGCTCCAGCCTTGTAAGGACCCATCTGGAGAACTGTGTCCGCTTCTGGGAGCCCCAGCACAAGAAAGACATGGAGCTGTAGGAGCGGGTCCACAGGACGATCCCTAGGCTACTTTGTACCGCTGAATTTAAGTCTGTATCACTACAGACTTAGTGCTACATAGTGTAGCACTACTATGTAATCTCTACAGGCAAGTGTTGATTTTATCCTGCTGGTAAATACTTCATTGACCTTTGAGAGCTACAGGAGCATTGGTCTGGATTTTTCAGCACCATGAGATTTTAATATACTTTAAAAGAAAATTATTTTTACATTGCTTTTACAGTACAGGCTGAATCTTCCCATCAATATTCTATTGTGTTTTGTTGCCACAAGACAAACGGCAGCAGAAGGGTAATTCAGACAAAATGGTGGCTGACAAGAAGCAAAGGTGTGCCACTGAATTCCTCCTTGCAGAAAAAATTGCATCCACTGACATTCATCAACACCCACTGAATGTTTATAAACACCAAACACTGCATGTGAGCACAATGAAGAGGTGGTTCACCTAAACTGGTGCAAATTTTTAAAGCCTGGCATGCAGGCTCTTGTTCATTGTTGGTGAAAATGCGTAGCTAATCGTGGTGACTATGTTGAAAAATTGTTTTGTAGCTGAGAATTTGCTCTACTGAACAGTTATAGTTGAAAGCTACAGAATATCTTGGTGAGAAGTAATTTTAGATTAATTAGGAAAAGAGGCATTTGGTACATTTAAACAACTCCCTTTTTAACTGTGTGATCCTGAAGAATTAGTCTAAAGAAAATGTTTTAAAAGAAGTATTTGGAGCATAACATAGTAACTTCTTTGGTTTTGTTTTTTTTAACTCAATTGAAGGGGCTTCTCAAGTTTTCCTTTTCAATTTAAATATTTTCTGCGGAACAGAAAGAAAATGAACAGGAAGAGTAGCAAGCCACTAGTTCAGCCGACATGTAAAACTATAGTAATCTACTTGAGACCCAGAAGACTTTTTAAGTGCCTCAAGTACAGAAAACAATGTATTATGAGTGCAAAGTATTAATGGTATTACATTTGCATTGAAAATGATGTAGAGGTAATCTATGATAGCATATAAAAAAAACTGAGAACACTGTTCACTCTATCTCAGAGGAAAACACATCTTCATTAAATCTACGTAAGTATCCTTAGGTATGAAGAAACAAGCTTTCAGATATACTTTTGAGTCTTTCTGACACTCATCCCGAATGAAGCAGTAAGTCAGAATTACTACGTTGCACTTTGGGATGATGTAAAGAGCTTCGTAACCAAAGAAAAAGACAGACACTGGAGGAAATGAGGATTATATCCATTATTTATCCATTGTGAATTCATCCATGCTCATTATTCAGATGAAACAGTCAACTACACTAAAAGTGTATTAGGTGTACAGTCAAGTACAGGACAAAAGATTCAGGTCTTTTTTTAAGAGACGCTGTATAATTCTAAGCTTTATTACAATTCATTATTGACTCTGTCTTAATGAAACGCCCTCCTTAAACATTCAGTAATGGTCAGAATTATGGAGTCATTCATACCTGCTTCTAAGTTTTACTATTAAAAAGGGATAATCCCCACACTTAAAAGAAAGCTGTGAAGAGATGCTTACGTCTCTGCTTATCTAAAATATTAAAAATATATATTTTTCCACAGATCAATCTATTAAAAATACATGGTATCTTTAAGGTGACTGCCACCTACAAGGACCAGCCGTGCAGTGCCGCCCCTACTACTGACCAAAGAGACCTCTGATGAGTTGATTCACCTCAACCGCTCCTCCCAAAACTATCACCTCCAATACACTAGAGTGCTTCCTGACAGCTTTCTCCAAAACACCAGCACAGGAAAAGGCTGTAACAGAAAGGAGGTGGAGAGGTTGCACATCTGGGAGTCTGATTGTCCTCTTCACTGGCAGCAAGCTATTAGGTCAGCCTGATCAGCTTCTAGAGATACATTAAAAATAATAATAAAAAAAAGTAATCTCCTGTTCTGCTACAAAGGGCTTCAAGACAAGGCTCCAGAGGCCCTTACTTCTTATGGAAAATACACACAGAGTTTCCTGAGGCATTACTCAAGTAAAACAACATTATCTACAATGATAAGAAAACAGAAGTGAGGTTTAGAGAGTTATATGTAAGTAGTATTCTGGATCTCAAACAGTACTACGGAACAGTCTATGTAAACAAGGAGCAAACAAAGAATGAAGGGAGGAAGGAAAAAACAGCAATACTGGTTTGGTGTTTTTGTTGTTGTTGTTTGTTTGCTTGTTTTTGTTTGTTTGTAACCAATCTAGCTTTCAGCAACTGAAACTCAGAACATGGATCCCAAACCTGACTTTTATTTCAGATAGATGCTTCCCAGATCTCCTCTGCTGTCTGGGACTGCTCTGGGCAACTCCAGGGAGCTGATATAGGAATGCTGCTCAGAGGCAGTCCATGTCTACCCTGCCCCTGCACTCAGTCCTCTGAATCAGCTACAACTCTACTGTTCATTTCTTTACCACCAGTGACTTATTCCTGACTTTCTAGCAGTGCCATTTGAAGGGAAACAGGATTAATGCTTGCAGGAGAAAACATTTTCCATACACAGAAATTGCTCTGGACACTGAGAACACTGAACCACCCCAAAGCTTTTAAATTTGTTGGTGAGCACTGCAGATTAGACTTGAACAGTTTATCATTACACCTGTTCCACAATGTTAGCTGCCCTGTCTCACAACCAAGCCCCAAAGCACACATCACATGCTACAGGTACAGCTGCCAGGAGCCCACCTGCACAGAGCAGTCACAGCAGTCACCTTAACACTGCAACAGGGAGAATATGAAATCATTGACAGATACATGTCTGCATGTATTTTTGGTAATTATCTACATGAAAATACCTTCTAGATTCTCCATATCGTACCTTTATGTTTGATTTTAATTGGAGCATTCTGTGGAAAGGTTACTGTGACAAAGTTTTAAAACAGAGAATTCTTAAATGCTACTGCAAATGTAGAAGAACTGCCTGTACTTTTACCACTACCGTTTACATGTTGTTACACTAACAATCATATGAAAATGGCAAGTAAGATTTTTTCTGGAAATCCAATAAATTTCAAAAGACAGCTATGGAAAATTTTAATAAGCTCTTGAAAGTATTCAGACAGATACTATGTATTTCAAAGGATACGTACCACAGAGCACAGATAAATTTATAAGTACTTGCTTTCTGTAATAAAGCAGAAGTACAAGCCAATTCAGTTTGTATTTTGGACTGCAATACTGAAAAATATACCTTAATCCTAGAAGGAAAGAATTCACCTCTTAAATATTTTGTATGCAGTTTAAATCAGATACATGCTGGCAAGCCTTTGCTGGTTGTTCTCTTGGTTGTTCTTCTGTTGTTGTTTTTTAACTACTTAAGTATTATAGAAGATAGTTAAGAGTCTGAATCATCTAGATTCTTATTCAAACAAAAACTTTCCTAAATAAAAAAAAAAAGGAACACAAGAAGGAGGAATAAAGAAAAGACCACCACCACCAAAGGAAACTTTCAAATTCAGGCGTACCTACTGAACAAACAACTTCAGCTTTAAGAACCTNGGAACACAAGAAGGGGGAATAAAGAAAAGACCACCACCACCAAAGGAAACTTTCAAATTCAGGCGTACCTACTGAACAAACAACTTCAGCTTTAAGAACCTATTGAGTTCCTGAACAGCATAATTGTACTAAATTCTGCGGTGCACTACCACCACCTCTGCAGATGTTAAGCAACTATTGATAATTTCTTTCTAATCATTCTACTGTTTTATTACCTGCTTTGCCATGACCTGCCGCCTGCTGCATACCCAACTGGTGAACAGTGCAGTTCTTTTGCTCTATTCCAGAAGAGCAGCTCATTCCATTACCAAGATACAAAAATAGAAATAAGCAGATAATTTAAAGAGGATTCAGCCACTATCTGCTATGGTAAAAGCATGATCCCAGAACAGACTAAGTCTGCATTCTGCACATGTTGACATCACGCTATTAGATGATAGCGGTCAGAAACTACTGATTTGTAGAAATCCCTCCTTCTAATGACCTTTAGACAAACTGATGAGCGGGAAAAGAAAATTCATCTTCAACAGCAGGATTGGTGCATTGTCTATTACATCAATTTGCTCAACTATCAATAAAACATTGAACAACATTAGATGAAAGCATCTGTTTTGACTACAATCTTCAGCTATAGCATTTTCTTTCAGGCTGGCACAAAGACAACTCTGACTGTTCTTGAATTATAACTCTGAAGTTATAACATTCCAAATATATTATAACTCATACTTCTAAGTATCAAAGAATAACATATTACAGTATAAAAGCAAAATTGGCAAGATATGCCTATGGAGATATTGAAGCTGTACACTTCACAGTGACATCCAACTTTAAACCTCATGGTTGTATAGCATTTAAAGCCAAACAAAGGCTCAAACATGACTAAAAGGCCATGAGCTTCTGATCAGAGTTGTCAAACATAGTCACCACATAAAGCTATCATAACAAAGCCATCAGAATCCAAGACCATAGTCTCTACAATCTACTTATTTTCGGCTTTCAGCTAAAATAAGACCAGATTTTCCACTGCAACTCAGCTGAACTATCTGAAAAAGTAACATCAACTCATTCTACAATGACTTATTAGCATGATACGCTGTTGTTTTTTTTCTACCTGTTGAGGTCTATATTGTATTGTAAGTAGTAGATGTTACAGTATAACTCCTACTTAATACAGGCAAAATGATCCATGCTCAATCAAAAACTCTATAAACATAATACATTTACACCAAGTACGCAGTCTTCAAAACAGTAATAAATATATTTTTTTTTTTATTTCAAAAAAAACCTCTTAAAAGAAACATCTTAGAAGGCATGGGATTTCAGAAACAGAGAGGAAAGTTGGCACAGAACTTGAATCCTGTGCAGCAGATGTGTATCTGCACAGCTCACCTGTCTAGACAACTCTTAATGTCTACTCAGACAAATTATAATTTCACAACTTCAATACTGAAATTCACTTCTCCCTGCTCCAAAAAATCCTGTAAAACTCTGTAAAATTTCTTTAGAACAGGTCACTAACATGACAGCGTGTTACTTTTAAAGGAGTTCTAAACCTAAGCAACACCACTGTCATAGTGACTCTGATAAAGAAGCCCCATTACGAAGTCCATCAATTTAGCAAAATAATTGTGACCTGCTGAAAATTTAGTAATCAGCTTGATGACATGGATACATACGGAAATGAGGATGTAAAACATGTATCTCCTCGTCTTCATCTATTGTTTGTCCTAAGGAGAGCAGACTGACACGCCTCATCTTCAGCAGCCTTGGGGAGCTTTCACGGACAGAACTTCCAACATCCAACACAACATCTCCAGAAGTGACTGTAGGAACTATTTTTCTCAGAAACTCCATTTTTGCCTGCCCTCTGTACACTCAGATCTTACTAACTGCAGCACTTCAGTTGGACGTTACAGACTACAGCTCTCACATTAACTTCCTTGAAGGCAGAGGTAGACTGCGCACACTACTTCTTTCTCCCAGTGATGTCATATGTTGGACCTGGGTGGTGCCAGCCCCGGCACGTCAGCTGCCAGCTGCTCCCAGGCAGATTTTAAAGAAGTCTAACTGTACAGACTGATAAGAAAACCAAACAACAACAAGCCAGTCTATCAACTGACATACATTAAACTCTTGAGTAGGATAAAACACCATTTTAGCACTGCAACACTTTAAAGCTCTAAAAAAATGCACATGTATTTCTAAGTCGTATTTCATAGAGTTCAATAGCTCTCAATTTTCATGAAGTGCACAGAGAGCATTCATCTGCATTTGAAAGATAACACTTATCATTTTCAAAGTCTCTTCACCAGCTCTACAAAGTGTCTGGCAGCACCACAGTTTAAGTCATTTGCATTCTCACGTGGTGAGAAGTACTAATCACTAAGCTATTAACATTTATTAAACACTGAGTTCCATTTTCCAGGGGTTCTGATGCTATATTTGCCACTTAAAACACTCAAACCGCCTTCAATGACACAACAAGTACAGAAATAAACCGTCCCATTCTGTCCAAACTTTCACTGTCCTTCAGGCTACTTATCCATACGGTTTAACCAAGGTTTTTGTTTTCATTTGGAAGAAAGTTTAAACACTGTTCTATATACAGTTTTGGGAAGCCATTACGAAAGATGCCTCACATTTAGAGCAGAAAGCTCATGAAAGAAGGGGAAGGAAAAGGAAAAAAAGATGTTAGCACAGAAAAGCATTCTTTAATTCTTTTTATATCTGGGAACACATATGATTGAAACTATTATTTACTAGATGTAGAGTGGAGATCCACACCTCACTTTATCACTGTAGATTACAGTCATCACTCAGAGAAAATTGACATGCACTGATTCTTGAGTCAGGGCAGCCTGTGTGACAGCAGCTCCCTGTCCAAGGTATTTCTGAGTGTACTGAACAAAATTATCCAACATAGGTGCAAAGCACTACTAGATACCTTCAGCAAAACTACCAAATGTCACATCCACCACTGCAATTAGCTCTTCTTAAAAGGAAGCAAAAATACTTTAAAATCTATCAAGTGTATACAGTGCAATCTGCTGGAGGTCACACCACTTCATTAGCTAGATGCTCCAAGGCACTGGGAGCCACTTGAAAAACACCGTACAGGTTCACTGAAATTGTCACCTGAGAGAACGCGTTTTCAGTCTGCATTATATCTTTAGCATTTTAATCTGCATTAAAATCCCCAAATATTCAAGTGCGTCTAAACTTCCTTTGTAAGCCGCCGGCATCTCGCAGCAGGCAGCGCGTCAGCCAGAGCCCGGCTCCGGCGCAGCGCCCCCTGGCGGCGGTCGCGGGACATCCCGCACGGGTCGCTTCCGGCTGAGAGCGGCCGGGACCGGTGTGCTGGAGGGTGCTAATGTGCCTGGCCGAGCTCCGTGCCGCAAGATGCGAGTTGTCCTTACCTAACAACATATCCCACCCACCTCAGAGGGCTCTACCTCAGCCTACAGGTCCCTAATAACATTACTATTTCTTATTTAGCCAAAGGGTTTTATCCACGCACCCTTGACTACATCCTGAGCATACTATTAGCAGGGAACCTCGTGTGATACACAGTTGTCTTCAACTTGCCAATTCAAACTGAATATCACTGCTTCAAGTGGGAGTCAATCTGCTACAGAAATAGAGCAGCCACTACAGAACCTATGTATAGGAAATTTTTCACACTCGAATCTCAGAATAGAATGTTAATCTGCAAGTATTCGTCTTACTGCAATGAAAACAATCTGCTCTTCCCCCAGTGAAGATCAAAGCCATAACTGAATGCTGAACATAACAGCTGAGCTTGAAAACAAACCTGCACTTCAGCATGCGAGCTAACATGCCGGTACTGAATTCATGAGAGGTACCAGATGCCTACTTTATGGTTGACAGCCAATTAACAGGACACTGCCATAATTTCACAAAGAAGTCTGTAGGAAGGAGGAAGACAAACCCTATTTCTTTCTCTCTGCAGTGTAGAGTTTATTTTCTTTTAAAGTGCAGAACTTCCTATGCATCAGTTTGTGGCCCTTTCCCCTCGTCCTATTGCCACACTGCTGAGAAGAGTCCAGCCTCATCCCTCTGTCTCCTGCTTCTTAGATATTTACAGACCTGCTTAACTTTAATTACCACCTTGGTCCAGTTCAATTAATACGACTTTACAGCAAAAACTACCAAGGACTGTAATAAGTAGGCACAGATGAATGTACAATCTTTGCAGTACGTGATCTCCATAACAGTGCAAATTTGATACAGCTTTAATTTTAAATTAAAAATAGTTTAAACACAACTCATACACTTTCTCAATAGTTAGTAAGTTTGGTTTTCCTTCATGTAGACATGAAAATCATTTCAGTCATCCCCATGCTTTTCTGAAAGAATTTCTGGCTTTCAGGTTTCTGAGAAATGAAAGTACGAATCATCTATCAGCTTTCAGTAAAGCTTCTATTTCTTTTCATTGACCCAAGTTGCACTTGCTCTACATAGCAGTGAGCTTTTTCAGCAACTTACGGGGTTTTTCCTTTGGAAAGTTGGGGATTTCTGGAGGCTCGTTGCTGCTTTTATGAGCTTGGTTTTGATTTGGCATCACTAGAACTGAACACGTCCAAAAGTATCAATTACCTGGTTAAGTAAATCAATCAGAGCTGAACAGAAAATGCAATTGTTATGTTTAGTGACTGAATGCAAGATAACCCCTTCAATAAGAAAGCCCCAACATTTTTAATGTTTGTATTAGGTGAAATAGTTCTTATCTTTAAGTTGCATTGAAGAATACAATGCTTTCCTGAACACGTTGGAGTTCCTGGGAAGTCTGAAGACATTACCCTTTTGCTAAGGGTAGAAGCTGCAGAATAGACAATTAGAACAGACATTACCCTTAGCCAGGATAATAACCTGGTCTTCCTGTCACTAACCTCTTGCTTGTTAGGACTCCTGACCTCTCACACAACATCTTCCAAATCTATGCATTTCTTCCACTGGCAAGTTTTATTGAAATAACAACTGGTATTTTGAAATCAAATCCCAGAGCAGCGCCTGCAATGAGTCATACTCATTCAGACACGAGTAGGACACCCACTTCAGTCGGCAACAAAACACGTCATTCAAACTATTACATGGCAATGAAGTGGTCAGATCTTCTCCCACATGATACAAAATGAATGACGACAAATCACATTGATATTTTTATGCAGCAGTCATTAAAAAATAAGCAGTATTTAAAAACAAAGACTCTGTGGTATAACTACCAGCAATCCAGAACAATGGCAACGCTGCAATGAAGTGGCATCTCTAGGGAAAAAGCTGGAAATCATTACCCAAAGGTATCTATTATCAAAAAATACACATAGAAAAGAGTTCCCAGCCTTTCACGTAGGTTTGTCTACAGAACAGCCAGATCAGAACACAGACAAGAGATAACCACAGAGTTAAAAAATAAAAATAAAAAATAAATGGTTCAATGTAGACTTCTCACACAAATACAGCTATTTTTACAGCCAGAATAGGCATTTCTGTTAGGATTATCTCTAGCATACTTTCTCTCTCTCTCTCTATGAGAGCATCTATTTATATAAGAATTTCCCTATGTTTGATGGGCCAACTTAGATTATTTTCCTAAATGTTAGGAAATAATGCCCAAAGCATAAAAGTCTATGGCTTGTTGCTCAAAATAATCTTCATTCCAATCCTAGAAGTGCACATAGCATCAGTTAACCTTGCTTCTCCTACAAAGCCTGATCTAGTCTGTCTAAGGCTGCTGTTTTCTGTTTTTGTATTTTTTAATATTACTGACCTGTGAAAATTACTTTTTTTTTAACCATAGCGATTCTTAACTGTAACTTGCAGTAATTAAAAGCAGGTTTACTAAGTTCACATGAGACAGTACAAGCTCAGTTCCCAGTATCAATGCAAATCCTCTGGACACCTAGACTTAATACAGGTTCTGCCTTGGTTTACAAAGCAGTCACGCACTCATTTTACCCCCCTTTTTTAGTTCTTCCCTTGCAAAATGGCAACACAGTCACAACCTTTATCTACACTTCAAAATCTCTGTTCACATACGTTGACTGAATCAGGGCTCTACTGGTTCAGGCCAAGTTCCTCCATGCTGTTAGACAGTCCAGACTACTAAAATCCAAACTAAAGGAAGAAGGGACAAGAGAAAAATAATTGTCTGAAACAAGAATTCACAACCTTGCACTTACAGTATACAATCAAATTTGTTTCTTCCTGCATCATTTTAAGGTTAGGTTCGCTTAACTGATCTTACAGGGAGTAACACAGAAGACAGAAGCGGTTCTAGATTATTTCCACATTTGTTCCACATTTCAGTAGCAAGCCTGTTCCACAGAGCTATCTCTATTCCTGTTTCATGGGACAACAAGTTACAGCAACCATGTCCATTAAAAATATTTCCAGTTTTCTGAGAAGAAATTCTATTTGGAAATCAGAAACACAGAAGAGAGAAACCTACAAGTAATAGGTTTGTCTCGGAAAACTCCACAAATTTACAGTGTTAGAATTAAGTTCATCCCTTCTGCCTCCATCTTTCCTTCTGGTTGTTCCTGAACCCACAATCCATTTGTTAGGACCATCTTTTTGAGAACTGGTGCCACATTCACAGCTTGCACATGGATTAGATATCGAATGGGTGCAACACTGCAGCACTTGCCAGTACAACAATGCAACACTTTAGCCAGCAGTTTTTAAGAGAGTGCTGACTGGAAGTACAAAGAAGGATAATTTCTAACTTGGATTACACAAAATAGTTTAAAGAATGACTACGTTTGCTGTAACTGAATACTTCAGACAGCTTCAACAGGGACTGTTCTAGAAAACAGTCTTGTTCAAATGAACATAAAGAAATTCCTATGGTAATTAAAGGTTGTTCTCATTCATTGCTCAGTAACTCAAACAATTGTTTGCTATATAATCTAATGAAACACAGATCCTTCTCCACATATTACATAAAACACATGCATGAATGTATATACACAAATGTTTTCACCTTCAAGAACAAACACATCTGTATTACAAAGAATAAATACATCAGTGTTACACTGTTCTTAATCAATTAACAGTAAACCAGAGCTGCAGTTCTGTGGTTTTCCTTCACACACAATTTTTTCACATGAAGTTCAAATGTTTGAAATACTATTTTTTAAATATAACCAAGTTCATGTATTTTAAATAAATATCGTTATGCAGTCAGCTTTGACTGCATTCATACCATATGCTTAATGCAGCTGCCTATAGAAGTAAAAAAAAAAATGCATTTGAGACAATTAGCTTTAAAAATGAAATCATTGCCTATGTAAGAAGCCTATATATAGGATACAGCAGAGCAGAACCTGGTACTACAAGTTATTTTTATTATTCTTCGTGATATGCTGTATATGATCTCTATTCTCCTAAAATAAATCATGCAAAACTTTTATTTTAAGACACCACGTCCTGCAAATAAGCTGCTGGTCATACCTGCAGATAACAAAGTAAGCTACAACACAGCTTCAAAAAATATTCAACATTTAGAACTGAAGTGAGACAAGATGTTGTGATATTATCGCTTTGAATTTTAGCAGCTTAGTGGAAATGAAGGCAATATCACTTTGCAGCAGCCCGAAGGATTTTTATTTATTTTTTACTCCCAATTCCTCTTTTTCTACTGACAAAGAGATCCATGAATACTGTAACTGTAAGTAGGAGGAGACTGTGTCAGCATAAGCACCCATGAAAATAGTCTCCCAGAGGCACACAGACAGTCTTCCATGTATTTGGAAACTGACCTTTTGTCTGTCTCTGTCTTGCAGAAATCTTATTTCAGACTTTCAGCTTATGTTTTCTAGACCTCTGATAAGTCTCACTAATCTTCTCTGAACTCTCCAATACAAAATTTTCACATTAAAAACCCCTTAAAAGATTTGTGTATATTATTCTAAAGGAATCACCTTGCTAAAGCAATGCAACTTCCGCAAAGAACAGAACTGTATGTTCACCCCATTATCTTTAAATAACATTACCTTAGTTATGAAAGTAATTTGCATTGTAGCATAACAAGGACTTCCAACAAGAAACATAAGTAATGCATGGGGATTGTCCTCAGTGAAGGAGCTTCCTTCTATTAAGTATTTGGTATGTAATGCAACTAAATATGACATTATATATATCTAAGAAACAAAATTATTTAAGACTATATATTAGTTTTAGATTTGACAGCCAGAATTGCCATCTGACTCTCTCCAATTATAAGCCATTAATTCTATTCAAGTTCATCCCCAGTTTCAAATTTAGAGAGCTGCATGTTTTATGCAGATGACTGTAATTAGAGATTACAGTACACCATCTGTTAAGAAATGCTGTATAGATAGTACTGGGGTGTAATAACACCGCCAGCCTAGCCTCACCTGTAGAAATCTGTATTCCTGTGCTGATAAAGCAATGTTCCCCGTAAGTAAAGATTAGTCAGCATTGTGCTGACAATGTTTTCAGCAAAAACTAGATCTGTACTCCGGATGCTAGATGCACTGAAGGCCATCTGCAAGTTTGCCATTCGTATCTTCTGGGGGCAAATTATGGTCTCATTCATTCTATGCTGACTAATCACGATAGGAGAAAAATATGTAGGAACTACAAAGACAGAAGACATTTTCTTCTTAGAAGAAAGCGTTTGGACACTGAAAGCACCTCCAACTGCCCCACTTCCTTTCGCAAGGAGTGGAGTAATCAGCATTTTGGCATAAAGAAGGAAATACATATACACACACCTGATGGTGTTTGCTCCCACTGCAGCTCTTATGAACAGTATACAAGAGTGTGTCTATTACTTTATTTTAAAAAGATAATCAAGCTAGGTTTCAGAGATGTAAATACCAACTTGCATTAATTTCACACTCTCTTCAAGAACTGGTTATGACAACATCTGTCTTTTAAGATTTCCAACTTGTGTATTTTCTCTTTCTGAAAGAAACTGACCAATGGTTATATAACTTGGCACATGAAATATTGTCCTTTACACTGGATCTTAGTACAACTATTGACAGCAGACAAATATAGATTTATTCAGACTATTATTTATTCAGACTATTTTTTAGTTATTTAAAAAATAAGCAAGACAATTACTCCTACCAAGAAACACAAGGCATACTTCAGAAGTTCATCTATTAGAAAAGACAAAATACCTGTACTTCCCCAAGTGTGTAAATTACAATCAGTGGTTCACCTGTTTTAGGTGCAACAGAAGCAAATCACTTACAGCTCTTTGGTTAAGAAGTAAATATCAATTAAGGATCAGTAAAAGCAATAAGGAACTGTAATAAGAAAAAAGGATGTATTACATCAACTCTAAAAAAATAAATTGACATTCGAAAAAATATATTTCGAATGAGTCAGAAAAAGTAATTGCATGTGGGACTTTTAACAGATTACTCTTAGCTAATTATATATGTACTTAAAACGAACGTCTCTATTTTCTTCACAGAATATTACCCAAAAGATGTCTAATGTTTGCCCACCAGTAAGGGAGGGAAAATAACTTAAAATTTTCTTTTTCCATCTCTCTCTAAATCTTCAGATTATTTTTCCAGAAATGTATTGAAAATTTTAGAGCAGTAGCAGTTCTTCCTCTTTAAATCTCAAAAACAAAACAAACAAAAAAAAAATTTCCTCCAGTGTAAAGCCAACAGCTCTTGAATTCTCATATAAAATGCAGGTGTCTTTGACAAATATTTTTTACCTATAACATGAATGCGTTTTCACATCATAATCTGAACCTAACCAGAAAGAAAAATACTGCTGGCAGAACTATGTAGTTTGTTTTAAATAGAAACTAATCCCATCTCCCACTTCTTACAATAAATAGAGTTGTGCTAGGTAGTCAGGGCTGAAGTCTTGAACATTTCATGGCTTACAGAAAGACTGACACCTGAATTGAAGGAACACATGCACTCCTGGTGAGATCCAGATCCTTTCTTATCTGTTACTTAAGAAACTTATTGGATGGTACAGAAATTGAGTATGATTTACTATAGTAAACATCAGAATAATATCAGTTATTAGTTTAGAGCTTACATTTTTATATAAATTCCATTACAGTAAAAAAGAGATTTTTCTGTACTGCAAACATAGAACATCTATAGATTTTTTTCCATTGAAAAAAAAAGATTTTTTTAAGACCAGTTATATTCTGTCTCAAGGTGGTTAAAAAAAAAAACAAAACAGACTCAGACCACTAGATGCAGCAAATGATGCTCCCAGTGGAACTACGTGTGGGTCTATGAAAACTCCAACATTGTAACTTCAACACACAAACATCTGTAAACTATATTTAAATATATTTTCATGTAAGAGTTATTTTTGAATCCCAAGTATATTCAGATATAGTAGAAATGAAATAATTCAAGAAATTGTGATAATTCCTACCAGACAAAAAAAAAAAGCAAGGAATTTACACTTAATTCTAATTTCCAGTAATAATTTCTAGTTCTCCAAGTAGTTTAGGTTTCCTTGGTAAAGTTTTTAGTTTCAGGGTTTAAGCACAGGAGAGGAAATACTAACTTTCAGTACAGTACTCTACCCAAGGACTCATTTATTCCTTTTATTTGGGAATCCTGAACACCTTTGAGATGAAAGAAATAGATCGAACTATAAGCTAGGGACTAAACTAATGTTTCCAATGAGCAAAGAGGGGAATAAGTTAAACAGCAATTCTGGGTTACCAGCAAATAACAGAACGCTTGCTAAATGCGAATAATTCTCAGCATATCAAAGTCACCAGGAAAATAAATGCATGGGAAGATGATGGCACCTGAAACAACTAACTGCTGAATTCCCCCCAAGAGAAAGCTTTCATTTTTAGTTATATACGGAAGAACCTTTATGTATTTATACAAACCCAAGCAGGTTTGCTTGAGATAAAAAATAAAAATAAACCCCAGACTTCCTATCACAGTAAAGTTTTCAAAATCACACAAAGGGAAACAAGAGGATCATGCCAAACAATACATGGTACACTAACTGCAGCTTCAGAAGCTGGGTGAACACAGACATTACTTAAAGGGCTGCAATGAAGACAGAGGATTGTCTGTTCATGCAGGCTTAACTGTTCACTGACCTAGTGGTAACAGAAAAGCTCAGAGGAGCTTCAAGTATTAGGTCTTGACAAGGACCACAAAATAAGGGCAAGCTATAGAACAGTCTGACACAACATGGAAAGATACCTTGAGAAATACAGATTTTAACAAAAAGCCTTGGTACAACTTTAACTAACATGCACCAGATTCAACAGGTTTATTCTCATTTCTAATACCAGAATCTGAGAGACTAGCAGGTAACTGTGGAAGAAATTAGGAAAAAAGGTTTCATATGTGAAAAAGAATTGCTCTGTTACCCCTGACAAAGATTAAGCCTGTTTCTGCAAGTAGCAACAAGAGGGAGAAAGCTGCCTTCAAAGAGCAGAAAGAAGCATTAAAAACACAGTTGAGCATGATCAGAGAGAAACCCAGGCTCCACTCAGCTGACAGAATAGGAAAGCTAAAGAAAGCATTTCTTTCCTTACCTGTGGCTTTCTAAGTAGGGAAAAAATAAAAGATTAGTTGTCATTATCAAAGACAAGGGGATTCTTTTCCAAAAAAAAAAAAAAACCTTTAGGATTACCTCTTCCTTGAGGAAAGATGCAGCTAAAAAAACCTCACCACTTTCCATTTCTTAATTTTTGAAAACATCCCTTGTTTTCAAATTAATCTGCTACATCAAACAGGAAAAGAAACCTAAAGATTTGTCAACACAGTAACACAAACAGGTCTGCTTACACAGACAGATCACTTCGAGTCAGCTGGCTATCTGCATATGAAAACAGAGGTGCTGGTACTGTCATTTTGTGCCGTGTACACTAGCACTATCTTTCATCAATTAATGTAGAATAGATGGTCAAATGTGGTTAAAATTAAGCATGTTTTTCAAAGCAGTTAGTCTTTACATTCAGCTGTACATTTTAACATACATCCTTAAGCTGTGTTTCAAATCAAACAAGCAAGGACCTTTTAATATATATATTTTTTTTAATAGATACTTAGAAGGATAAAATTACAGAGGGTCTTGCTGAAGACCAAGAGTGTCAAGTGCCTCTAAGCAAAGAATGGCAGGATGCTTTAAATCCACACGCAGAAGCACATCCAAGAGGAACTGTTTCCACAGGCAAGGCCTGTAACAGCACACGAGAGACCAGAAGTTGCTGCATCATTTGTGCTTTGCCCCAAACCTCCCAAACTGCCTATTATCACCACCTCCCTGACTTTGAAGTACTTGTTTTCATTAGCTACTAGCCGAGGGATAGGGATTTTCCAGTTCCCTGAAGACTTCTAGTTTTCATTCCTCCCCATAGACACATATTATCACAGCTTTTAATTGTAACAGAGCCCTTATTACAGAGTAACTGTACAAGTAGCTCTACATCCTGCTGCTTCTTTCAAGTTAAAGAACACTCCAGTATCATTCTTTTCAAGGGAACAGTTGTTGGCTGCTCAAGAAGAGCAGCATCTCCATTACAGTTGTCTGACCAAAATGCGTTAAAAGATTAAGATTAAGATGCCCGTGCATACAGAACACAATAAATAAGTTTCAGAGTTGTAGAAGCACAGAGGCAGTTGGCTCACATAAGTTGCTTTCTCCACTGCCTTATGATGCAGTCTTCTAAGCAGATCGTTAAAAGAAATACAGCAGTTCAAGTCCTTCTGAAGACCAAATGTATTTAATTTCAGTTAACTCAGGAAAGCACCGCTGATAGCATCCTATACTATTAGGTTCAATGTACAAGTAGACTACGTTAGAACAAATACACTGTGATAAAGAAATTAAATGAACTCCAAAATTATCATTGGTGATAAAGTTGTTCTCCACGACAAAAACATAGATTCAACAAGAGCAAGCTTTACAGAATGCTGAAAAAGGAACTTGATTGATTTTGGATGTCACTACACAGAAATAACATACCACACAGTCGACCTTCTGAACTGCTAAGAATCCTAGAGGGGGGGAAATCCTATAACAGTTTCAGCCATTAATCTTTTTTCCCCCTGGTAATCTGACACACAGCTTTCACACTCCACAAACTAAGCTGCTCTTCTGTGTCCCTATTAGCATTCTCATCTGTTTTCTTGCAGATATCTCAGACATTCCACATTATCTGAACAACGTAATGCATCATCAAGTGTTCCGAAGCCTGCAACTTCATTGTAAGAGACTACACTCTACAATGCTCTTCAGCAGAATCACACCCGGTAACAGGGCAGCAGAACAACCAATGTTCAAATTACATTGGATCACATTTTCTAAATAAACATAGAAACATGTATGTTAGCTAACCATTAAAATATTTTAAAGTGAGGTATAACTGGAGATGCTAAAAGCATGCTAAGCTCTTGTAGAACTAGTTACTGCAAAAACAGTGTTCATGTCCTCAAGTGTTCTGCCTCATTTTTATCTGTTTCGTTAAAAAAAAATAACCTGACCCAGAGTCTCTGTTATAAAGCTAAAAAGTACACTTGTCTCCCCTGAACAACAGGAATATAAGGATGTTCAAGGAAGACTTCTGTAACAACAAACTTGTTACTATTTGAAGGAAGGCACACATTAGAAAAAAAAAGGTAGTTGCAGTATTAAGTTCAAACAAAAGAAAGTGAAGCAGGCTAGCAAGTTGTGCGACTAGGAATGAAAAACCAATAACTGAATCAAACAGTTTAATACACCAGAGATGATCCCATGCCAAGACTTAAAATACACTGAAAGTCTACTTAATTGTTTCCTTCTATAGAGAACACAAAGGACAACATACTAAAGGAAAGTGAGAGCCATGTTAAAAACACTGCGGTACTGAATGCACAAGTCCATTCAATAAATACTGTAGCAACAACTGCATTTCAGTATTTTCCTTCCATCGTGCCAAAATACCCTCAATTCTCAGATGCTAAGGAAGCATAATCTACCTGATTTATTGCTAGACTACAGGGAAGCAATGCCTTACATTATTTTCTAAGGACAATTTATAGGTCAGATTAGTTAAATCTATCTGTACCCACTTCAGCTCAGAAAGTATCTGCAACAATTACCCTGTGCTTAATATCAATACAAACCTACTTAACTGAGATAAAATTCTTAAACCAAGGCCAACACGGAAAAAGAAAATCCATAGAAGGGATTGCTACAGACTTCGCTAATTAGCTGCACTTCCTGGCTTTATCCACAAGAGGACAGAGTTCAGGCACCTGCCCGCATCCTAGGAGGTCCGATAAAGTCAGATTTCCACTGAGCATACAAATACATGAAAGACTACTTGACAGAATTACCAAACAAATTATTTGGGAAAAAAATTAATCCGTGTACAATCGGCCTAGTGAAAGTACGGTAAGCACATCTGACTTAGGAAGCTCCTGAATGAAAGGCTGAATGTTGCTCACTCTATTCTTACCACTTCAGCAGAGGCTCACATCTGTCCACAGTCCAATACAGTAAGAGAGCAAATAATCTTATTTAACACTGTTAGATGTTCTTATTTAATGCAGTAATTAATTTCCATTCGGGTAACTGACATCTGAAGTGATAGCGCAAAGTTGGATGTGTATTAACAGTAAAACAGAGATGACAAAGACCAAGGCAAAAAGACAAAAAAAAGGACATATGAAAATATATTTTATGGAAGAATTCTGAAGGTCTTACCACTTAGAAGCCATTGCTAACCACCAACACGAGCCACTAGCATATCACACTCAGGATGTATCCATCAAGACATTTTCCCCCAAGTTCGGCTTGTGCTTAGAGATGAGAAGAGTAGATAAAGGTGTAAACAGCTACAGGTCAGTTGGTATGTAGCCAAATAAAGGTATCTCCAAACACAGTGCAGACAAATGAAATATAAAACACTGAAAAAGAAAAAAAAAGTGAAAGGTTAGACACTAATTTTAATAGAGATATCAACGTTTTCCAAAAGCTTTAGTATTCCAAATCTTTCCATTGTGGGAAAAAAAAAAAATTATAACGATCTAGGTGATGTTTTACAAACTGCTATTCTGCTTAAAGGTTTAAGATTTTTAACTCATGAGTAATTTGTTTTGGGATGAGGGGAAAATTGAAACTGAAATAAAATATACAGCCACACTTTATGTGCAGATTTTAGTGACATTTAAACTACAAACTGGCTTTATTAATAATATATCTATACACACGCACTCTCCCAAAAGTTAAAATCATTCCAAATCATTTTTTTCACATTGGCCCTTTTAGTTCTTTCCTGTTTTTCCTTCCCTTCTAGTTTAGCACAGGGATGCTGTCAGAAAAAAGAAGCTGTACTTCAGCTGTGTCTCTCTAACAAAGCCCCGAGAACTTCTGGAGATTCCTCTACAACAGAGGCCGGCATGCAACTTGCATACTTGTCACAACTTGCCTAAGCCTCAGAGTTCGCTTTTGTTCTCCCTTACCACTGAACTACAGCAAAAGCATTTCACCCTGGGGGTAGACCAAGCACTTTTAACAACTCAAGTCTCAACGTGCAGCGGCAATCCCCGACCTCCTGATCCTCTCGTTTGTATGGAAAAAAAAATATTTCAAGTCATAGCCTGAAGAACTGCAGGTACGTTCAAAGACCTGTACACCCAACGTGACTTTAATCAGCGCTCAGATACAACAAGAATGTACTAGTTTCTTTTAGGGATGTGTTAACTATTTCATCATCACCAATTTATTAGAGACCGTTTCTTCTAATTCTTTATTACCCACTTCTAAAGAGACATTCACACAAATGTGATCTCAAGCTAAAAAGCCACATGCTGAAATTAAACTTGCTTTTACAATTTAAGAAGTGAGACTTAGAGAAAGCAGGAAAACTAGATAAACTTGTGAAATTGGATGCAAGTTAACTGACACTTGCTTTTTCTAACCTGGGAAAAAATAAATTAGTCACGTTTTATAAGGAGGTAACCAGCTATAAAAGAATGTGCTTATAGACAGATACAAATCTGAGTTTCACCTGCTAAACTCCTGTTCTTTAATAAGTCCCGACTGTTTGCAGTTTGGACAGTGTATAAAATCAGCATCGCTTTTTCCTCTTTAGATTTTATTAGGGCAAGAAAACGTTGTTCTCTGTGCAGCAGTAACATATGGGTCTTTCACTCAGTCTCCGTTAATTACACTGCTCCCTTTTTTCTCTTTTTTTTCCCTCTTTTAGAAAAAAAAATAGTTTCAATCAACTCATGCAAAGCCTTACACCCCCCCCTCCAGTTTGGAAATGAGCAGTTGGCTCTCCTTTAACTCCTCATTTACACCAAATGCAGACAGATCCTGAAGACAACTGAAACATGATGTTACTCTTGATAAAACTGAAAGCATATCAGAGTAGAGCTTCACCATGGCCTACACCGACATTGTAGCTCACTTTCTCATAACTTACATTCACAGATGCATAATTCCTCCACACTGTGTGGAGCAAGCACACAAAAGCAGTCTGTGATTTGCAATCAGACTCATTGTCCACTACCCTGTGTTCCATCCCCCCACACTCCCCAAGCAGACTGCCCAGCAGCCCAGCTGCTCATTGGAGGAAATGAAATTAAACTGAAAACTAACTTGACAGAACATTAGGACTAGATACTGCAAATTCAGTTTAATTGGCAAAATAAACAGAAAAGGTTCAGAGAGTGGCAGACACATGAAAACTCATGCAGGTTGCCTCAAGTTTTACAGTTGTACATACTGAGTAACAATAAACTCCACATTGCAACTGCTGTCTGAAACTTCAAATACAACTATGATTGTATCTACGTACAACCTAAGGTTTCCTACAGAAGCAACTTACTCCGATTGAATCAACAAAGTACCAGTAAAGGTAGCAGCAAGGTTGAAAGTCTCCAAGGGAGTGAGCAAAGCTTACAGTAACTACAGCATGTGGCCGGAGGGAAGTTCACTGGGCTTCATTCCATTGCAGCTTACAACGTCAAGTTACCTTTTAACTACGCTTTATCAGATCTGGAAGGCAAGGTATCATGGACAAGAAGGTTTCAGCATTTGAGGTTCACCTACTAAAAACTTATTTATAAGAAGATAAAAAATCCAGAGCAACACAAAACTACATAAACTGAAACTGTAAGAGATCAACTATGATAAAACTTATTTTTTTTTTAAATATATCTTAGGATAATTAAGTTTTCACATTTAAAATTCAGAATTTCTCTTTAACATGGGGAATTGGAAAACACATAACCAATCTCACCTTTCAAGCAGCAATTAGATTCTCCTATATAGCATGCTTTTTGCTAGTGTTAAGACTAGGGAGGTAACAGACGAGACTACTTACAGTGACCTTACAGAAATGGGGTTGGGGATTTAAAAGAAAGCCACAGGAAATCAATGTGCCAACACCTGCATTTAAGAAGCTATGTGTAACACACTAAATTAGGGTCTTTTTATAGTTACTGGGCCAAAAGATGTAATGACATAACACTCAAGAAATGCTAAGTTTTAACTAACTGCTGGAAGTAGTGCTTTCCATGTTATACTCCCTTTTCCATGCCTCTGTGCTTGCTTTTTTAAAAGTTAGAATAAAGTCAAAGACTAATTACATTTGTTTTTAAAGGCATTGTTTAAGCAGTGCTGACAAGTTGCTAGAAAACTAGTGTCTGGGCAAACATAACAGTCCATGGTTGCTTCAACAATGTGGCCAACTTGTATATTCAGCTGCCTTTGGCATCATGAGGCCTAACACAACACACTGTCCCTGGGGACAGTGACAGAGGAGGAGGCAGCACAAGTCCAGGAAGTCACAGAGGATACGCTAACAGACCATGCAATAGAGAAACAGATTCAGCACAGCCCAGATATATCAGACAATGTATCAACATACAAAGAAATTAGCCTTGCCTCTTACACCCCCAACTAAGCAACCTTCTCACTGCAGCACAGAGAGATGCTCCCAGTACGCCAAAAGACTTTTAGGGGCTGCCCAGTTACTCCATCCCACCAACTTTATCACGTATTTTTACACCGCAGCTGGTGTGTACTGTTCCTTTCTCTAATACGTAACTGTCCCAGAAGTATCAAAAAATTTTGAGGCCATCCCCAAAAATAACAGATGCTGAATTTCTCAGAAACCATTTCTAAGTTCATCGTGCACAGGAAACAGGGCTATAAAAGAACAAAAAGGGAGAATGACGTTTCCTAAGTCACCAATATCCTCACGTGCCTCTTTTCTTTACAGAAGCTTGGCACAATTTGTATTAACAGTGGATTTTTAGGAACAACCTGGTTCTTTTGCTCATTTTAAAGGCTTGAGGTACATTAATAATTTAGCAAATATATAGCAATATTCAGTGACAACCTAAAAAAAAACAAAAATAGAGTGTTACAACATGCTGTCAACAATACAATGGTATCTCAGCTTACAACTACTGACCACACGTGTTCAAGTTCAGGCCACACACTTTTCTGACACCAACAAGCTCCCTACAGAAACACAGCTCACCTTCCAGCCCATGATTCACATGGCAAGCACAGCTGGGTGACTGCTGGTCAATTAACCATGTGGGCACAGGTGTCATAAACAGGAGTACAGGTATTGCAAGTAGAAGAAGCATGATTGTAAGGCAGGAAAATGAGACAGTTTCAACTTCTACATAAGGGGTGTAGAAATGAGGAGTAGCACTTCTCAACCCAGAAGCTCCTGGATTGAGAAGATAAAAGTAAAACAGAAAAAAAAGAGAAATCTCCATCATACAGAAACTTTGGAATAAGGCCAACCATTTGTACCTGAAAACTAAATTTATTATACTGGTTCAACAATCTGTCTTGATTAGAATTATAAATAGCTCTCCATTTATAAACTGACAAACTTCAATCGAAAAGACGTCAATATAATCACAATTTGTAGCTGAGAAAGATCTGTGAGATAAACTTCAGAGGAAGTCTGTGTACCAAATGTGTAACGACTTAACCATAACAAATCAAAAATGTATTCTTTCCTTTCACCTTTCTTTAGTTAGCAAGAAAAAGGACTAAAAAGTACAGGAATCGTGAATCACCTCCATTGGGACAGTGCTGGAAAACCTGTTTGCTCTTCAAATTTTTATGACAATTTTTTATCTTCTGGAAATTCATTTAAACGTATTAGAACTCTGCTAAAATTAAACCGGGGTTTTCATCCAGAGCATATTTAATCAAAGAGCTTTCAAGTCTCTCAGCTTAGCCTCTTAATAAGACTTGCAGTTATTAGGACAAGACTGCCTCCAAAACAAGTGACATTCATCATTTCCCATTATGCCGTTGATTAAGGTAAGACTGCCTGGAGAGGAGGAGTCTGTCTGCTGCTTTCTATGAAACTACAGTGTAAGTGTCCAGTCTCCCAATAGTCCACACAGGCGTACAGGGTAAGAAGTAAGTTACCTTTTCTTAGTGTCTTAGGTCATACACAACAATACCAGTTCAAACAGATGTTGCTTCCAACACTGCCTGTCCCAGCACGGAATGTAAGCCCTTTTACACACCAGTATTTTAAAGAGAAGTAACAAGCATGGCTCCAGCTTGCCTACTCTTACATCACCTAGAGATTTATCATCATTTCTTTTCTGTTTCCTGCACTCTGGGAAAGAAAAAGGGCAGACCTTGCCCCATGGTAGCGGTTGTCTCCCTCAGGTGTTATCACCCTCAGGTGTTATCACTGCCTGCAACAGTAAAGCAAAAGAGCAGATCTAGGTCCACACGCTGCAGCTGGTCCTACTGAAGGTCTCTCAGGCACTGATCCAAGCATCATCAATCACCCTCCCAGCAGTAACAAAGTTTTGGCACTAGGAAAAACAAGAACTCCCATTCAGAAGGCTCCCGTGCCTACGCTGCATATCAAACTCTGAGCCCTGCTCCATCATCACAACAGCAATAGAGGGGAAAATGCATAAAATAGCAAATAAATAGCTCTAAAAACCTTTTTTCCTTTCTCCCCACCAAAACAAACTGCAAGCACAGACTACATCAAAATCAGCCTAAAAATATGAATTAAATCTAAAAAGCAGGAGCTTATATCACACCTTCATGTTGTTTTTGGCAGTATCCTACTTTTGACAGCAATTCAAACAAAACCCAATCCTTTTCAATTCAATAAGCTTTTAGAAATCAGAATTTACTACAGTTGAAGCACTTGGAAACACCGAATGAAAAATCAACAGCTTACGTGCTACTTTTCCTCCCTCAGCAAACTGTTAATGCTAAAAATACATTCTATTTTTAAAAACTGCCAAAAACTGTTAAATCACCTACCAGTTACATCACTGGGCTTGCACAAGGAGAAAGAATACACAGCAATAGAGCTTTTCTTCAGTTATTAACACAAATAGCATGCATATTTTGAAACAAAGTATATGCATTTGAAGTGAAAAGGTTCTACTTAAAGTAGGAGTCATTTCCCGCTCCTACTTAAAGCAACTTTATGAGAAACTAAACTGGCGTCCTATATATCAAACAGTGGCCCTTCCACACGTAGGCTGACCAGCCCATGTTGGAGTGTAACAGTCAGATTTCCCGTGCTAAGCAGTTGCAGAAAAACATCCTTAAAATTATATACCCCAATGATCACAGCATTCTCTGGACTCCAGGAATCTGCTGCATAGCCTATAATAAGCGACATGAGTCCTTATTGCTTTTGAAGTAGAAGGAGTGGAACAAGGACTCCGCTGTACTTCCACATAGGAACAGTCTATCTACTCTTTTCTTCTTAAAAAGAATTTAGTCTGAGTTCTGTACTCACGCAGCCTGAAATGTGAACTTGCTATTCATTTTAACAGAAACCTAAGTGAGGTCATCCTGCATTCTCCAGTACAGCAAAAATAAGAAACAGAAAAGTAGTCAAAATATTCTTTTTACTTCTAGGCTAGAAGCGTTGTAAAAGCCCCACTGATACCTTTTCCAAATAATCCTACTCTTCTAGTAACAAATGCACACTGGTTTCCAATCACTTGTTGAATGCTAGAGAGCTTTCAGAGACTTCTGGCACTAACACATTCAATTCCTCAACGTAAAACACCTGCGCTACTAACTAGAGGCAGGACAAGATCCTGAACCTTTCAACTACAATCATTTTTGTTTTGCTGGAGCATGCAATAGAAAGTACTATAAAATTGCAGAGGCTGAGAAAGACATGAAGACATGAAAACAAAAATATTCACAGTTTAAAAATGCAAATCAAAAGAACAACTTCCAGTAGAGCATAATACAGAACATGCTATGTAGTACCTTCTGTAAATACCCTCCCAGGGAACAAAAACTCAGGTTTCAAATTGTTTCAGATCAGTTCTACACCATTTATCATCACCAATACAAAGATAAGGATGGTCAGTGCCTATCTGATGGCTTGGTTATGGATTCTGAGCAACAGACTATAATTGCAAAAGTTGATTGCAACAGACAGAAAGAAAACTGTCTCAAACACTTTGTAATTGGGTCTCGCCCCTCCAGAGCACAGGTCCAAAAGCATTATACTGAAGCATTAAAAGCACGTACAATTGTAGGTGAAGAAGTTTCTCCCCTAAAAGCCTGTTCTGTTTGTTTTGAGCTTCTCTACCTATTCTCACACCTGCTTTCCAACACTTCTCATCTACACCAGCTTTTCCATAATTATTTACCTGTAAATTCAGCAGGGAGGTGGATGGAAATAAACACATATGCACACTCCTAACATCCATCAACTCCATCTGGAGAAACACTGCTTACCTTCAGTTTGATAAGAAACATCTACCAACAAAGGCTGAAATGGGAAATCTCTGCTTATTACTGGGGAGTCAGAGGTAAGGGCACAGAATTGAGTGAAGGATCACCAGCATGAGGTACATGGACACATCAAGAAATGCAACACAGAGAAGGACAGCAGAATCTGCATGTATGTACAGAGCAAAGAAATAGGTTTGCAGTAGCAGAGTGAAGGTGTCAGGAGCAAGGGTAGACCCTTACTGCCACTTCTCCCAAGAACATCAGCACTCACTCCCACTTCCTTTCTCTCTAAGACCTGGGCTACCCACAGGCTCACCAAGCCACTGCAGCAGCATAGGCCACTGTGGGACCAGCTCAGCTCCCTGCCCCAGGGAATGAGTAAGCCACAGCAGGCAGTCTGCACAATGCATCACATTTTTCAGTTTTTGGATGACATCTGTTTTCAGATTACATCTGCAGGGGAAGAAATCGTACTATTTTTGTTTAAAGTCATCTTTTTTAATGTGATCAGCATTACTGGCAGACTGGATGAGCTCAATTTGCCATCTATCCTGCAAATTCTGTCCATCTCTAAAATGTTATGCTGCCCCAGACATAATCCAAACAGTTCTACCTTACTTAGAGCAGGAGCACAAGCGCTGGCAATATGGACTATTCTCATGAAAGACAGGTTGAAGCTTTCCCTGACAAAGAAAGCCAGTCTCTCCATCCAGCTCTACCTCCAGGCCATGGTGTTCGCAGTGGATGCATCTTCATGTTGAGGAACTGAGCACCAACAGCAACTGAGCAATCAAGTCACTCTTTATAATTTTAACTGAAACATGAATTCCAGAGACCTGGCTTTATCACAGCATTTTCAAAGCTCAGAGTATAAATATTCCCTTCCATTCATTATTATTTCTTAAATGCATATCTATTCTCTTCTAAGTCTACCACCCTGCACTACCAGAGCCCTACCTTTCAGGTCAGATACAACTATCTATATGTGTAGTTTTCACCAGTCTCTCCCAGCCCTTATTTTATAAACATTTCCAACATTATATTCAGTTACTCCAAACAAACAAGCTTAGTTGCATAGGACTGGCAGAACCCACACAATTGTTGTATTTTGAGACTACTACAATAACAAATAGTGAAGAAAAAAACAATAGCAGTCAGTCTTCTCTGAAAGGCTATCCAAGTGTGATTGAATATTGCAGAGCAGGGCTTGTCCACATTCTCACTATGACCATTTAGCACATTCTTGCCTCTAAAAATGGCACTTAATATTTTCTGTTTCTCTACCCCAGTTACTTGCACATTGTTAGTGGCACCTTTGAGCTCCCTGAATGCTTTCCTTATGAGCATAACCAACGCCACTCCTACCACAGCCTGAACTTTGGTAGGCTCAAGGACACTTAAACCCAGCATCAATAAACATTGCTGTTGTCACCCTACAGCTTCTCTTCCCATTTAATTGAATGAAACCTAATTTGGGTAGTACTATATTTTGCTGTAAATTTAAGTTTATAAAGACAAATCTGAGAAACCTTGAGAGAACTGAAGAAAAACACGACCTGAAGATCTACTGGCAAGATACTTCTGCGAAATCATCGAACGACCTAGATCAAGTCCCACTGAAACCTTCTCTGGAATAATTCATACAAGTCAGGTCAACACATACATGCTAAAAAGACTAATTCTATACAAAGTAAGGCAGCAATGAAATTGTAGGCCCATCGAGTGAACAGAAAGCATCTTATCCAAGCAAGAGAGTCTGGCAATAATAGCATACTTTCTATATACCAGGAAAAAAACAAACAGCCTATTTCCAGGGAGTATACGGACTAAACATTAAAAAAGGAAACACTATTATTTAAGCTGAACAATAATGTTGGCAGTAGCAACTGACCGACTGCTATTAACATACAACTTGAGAATTAAAAATACTCCAAAGTATATGAGGAATTTTATTGTGAAGCAGCCTTCCATAGGCAAGATGACAAGGCACACAAAGCTTGTTTTGTTTTTTATCCTGTCATGCCAACTTCAGATAAATAAATAAAAATAAAGAAGAGAAAGCTCCATGCCAGGAGACTTTTATCATTCTCTGGAGAACAGGGAGAACACAGGAAACAGGTGACCAAACTAACTCCAAAGCGACCAGCAGCACCATCAAAGTGTGCACAGCAAGAAACCCCAGCCTTCTGCCACAAGCTCCCCTGAAAATCCAGCTGCTGCTTCAGGCATAGCCAGTCCCAGCTACTAGAAAGCCCATTTGATCTACACTCCCAGCAAGTGCTGGAGTGCAGGATAGGTACCACCTGGGGGACTCTGTGAATTTCACAGGTTGACCTTGTTCATTATCACCTGCTCTTACAAAAAAAAAATACAATTTACACTGCTCGCACTCACAGTGGCATACTCTGTATGTAAATAAGAAATCAAAGTTCACAAAAGCAGTGTTGGGGCACTAGGCCATTCTATCAAATGTTTAGACATTTAAGAGAAACTCAATCTTAACTTCTGAAGTTTTCTTTCTTTTTTTTAAATGTGTTCCTCTTCCTAGTTTTTGCTAATGATTTCATTTTGTGAACAAAAATGGAATAAACAGAAAAATACCTCAAAAACAAAGAGCAGATACTGTTGTTCAATTAGCTCAAGCACTTACTCCTTCCTTATGTTTTTCAGTGACAGCAATGACTTCCCCCCCACCCCCATCCCTTCCCTCCCATGCACATTTTGTCATTCTTCCTGTGAGGTGCTCATGTCACAGGGAATTAGGGATTGTACTAGATTTGGGGGAGGGGAAGGAAGGACAACACAGTCTTGCAAGAGACAAAGCTATGCAGTGTTACGCAGACATGTAGAAAATTAATCACTAAGCACTTAGGGTAAGCAATCTAAATACTAAGAAAAAGAACTGCTATTTTAGTTGATTAAAAAAAAAGCAAAGCAACCCTAGTTGAATCAGTTTGGCTAACACCTATTACTTGAGTTGACAGGGATTTGGAGTGAGACCAGGCAAAAATAATGCTGAACTACAAAACCTTCCCACATTACCAAGCTCTTCTCCAGCCCATATTCATTCCTAAGAGGTTTATTACAGACCCAGAAGTCATAAAGGTTCAGTGTTGTTTGGGTGTGAGCATACAGAGCACTGTGCAGTGGTAAGCCACAGTCAGACTGCAAGAGGCAGCTGCCCTACCACTGCGTGTGAGCTGCCCCACGCTCCCCACTTGTAGGACAGCACAGGCCCAACGTTCATCACACAGTCACAACCCCAAACCGCTATCCTCATTGTTCTCACAGTAACTTGTGCAACTCATCTGTAACACAGAGGTATCTTCATTGCACGTGGCTGTTGGAACATGACACCTATGGCTGCCCTTGAGCTACGGCTCAAATATACACAAAAACTGCCACAAGCTCGTGGCTCTCTACACACAGGGAGTACATTCTATACTCATGATCTGGATTACATGAGTCCATTGAAGTGTACTGTTTGCCTGCGTGCCTCTCACAGTGCTCAGAGTTAAAAAAAAAAAAAAACATTAAGCCCTTTGTGCCATAATGAACCAGCTACCATCAGCCAAAGTGACCAAGATAAACCTCCCTGAAGTAGAATCTACAAAAGTAGATACAAAACAAGTAATTTTGGATGTGGAACACCTTGTTTTCCAAGTTGGTTTCTTTCATACACAGCCAATAGGAGCTGGGTTTAATTATAATCTTCTTAAGTTCTTAGAAAAAGTAAATACAGACAGGGTGTTCTCAATTGTATTAGCAAAAACTTTCTGCACACCAATTAATCTTAACCCCAAAAATTGGAAAGACAAACATTTACAGTGGGGAAAAAAAACACTTGAGAACCACTCTTAAGCTACCCAGGTCTAGCAGGAGGACACTGGTGGAAAGGCATTAAAACACCAGTGTGAATAACTGAGACATTTCCATTGTTTCCCTGCAGTCCTACAGCCCTCCATCTCCTTCCTGAAGGATGTAATGCTATGACACGAGCATCAGCTGTGATTGTGCTCCCCCAGCTCAGACAGCCAAGCTAACAAGAAAAGCTAGTTTCATCAACTTCTCTTTCGAAACAAAGCTCAGCAGCGCTTCTCTGCGACAGTATCCCAAAGCAACATACTACCAACTCTGCCTCCTGAGAGGAGCCAGAACAGACTCAAGCCACATCCATTCTGCAGCTTCAGCAAGGTAGCAGGGAGGTCCTGCTGGGCACTGCCATCACATGCCACCAGCCAATGGCCTCCAGGAATCCCTACAAATAAAATAAACTTCTGACACAGTGTTGTTCCCACCTGTAAGCACTCAACTTATTAAGCTTGCAAAGCCATTTTTACCTGGGGTTTGCTTCCTTCCTGTGATACAAAGACAAGGCGCAGTGTGTGTGGTTTCCCACTGCTTGCTCAAGCTTCCACTGAGCTTCTGAAGCACTGGGGTGCATCCTCAGTACCACAGCAACAGAGAGGGAAACCTATAGAAAGGCACACTGCAGGAAATTCTTAAATAGCTACAGGTAACTTAGTGAACAACCTCATGAAGCACAGCATTCCACATGCTCCACGTTACACTCTTCCTACAAATGTACATGGCTCTTTGTGGTCAGGTCAGCAACCTACCTACTGACACTTTGCTATTTCTGGCCTCATTTCAGTGCCTCACTGCCTGATAACATCCCTTGCAGCACATAAAGCCTGAGCTCAGGGGATAGCCGAGCACATGAGGAGTACAGAAGAAACCACTTATTTTCTGGGTGTTCCCAAGTGTGCTCAGGTCTCTGGTTCTGAGAAGATAGAAGCCCAGACTTCCTTCTCCCCCACCTCCAGACGTGTTTTTTTGTTGTTACTGGTTTTGGTTGTTTTTCTACCTTTCTGATTCTTTTTGAGCCGGAACTAACCCCGCAACCACTAGCAAGCAACAGATTTCTAACTAAAATACGAACCGAGATGCTCACTGAGCACTATTACAGCCAACCAGAACAATTACAGAACCAAAGTAGAGGAAGTACCGTCGTGAAAGCTGACTGACCGGGGGGAGCAGGGGTACTGCGGCTGAGCCCCCGTCATACCTACAGCCGTATGGCAACACAGCGCGAGGACAAAAATGAGCTCGGGGTCCGAGCCGAGCTCGCGCCCGCCGCAGCACCGCGCTGCAACGATTCGGGGCGAGCTCCGCCCGCGCTGCCCCCGGCCCGGCACCGCCACCGCCTGCCGGGGCGGGGCTGGGAACAAAGCCCGGCTCGGGGCCGCTGCCCCCGGCGCCGCCGCACGGTCACTCCGAAGCGCAGATCCCCGGCCCCAGGGCGGCCGCCACGCCGCACGGGCACCCGCAAGCAGCAAAAGGCGAACAGGGGAAGCGCGGCGCCGTCGGAAGGGAAGGACGGAGGGAGGCGGCTCCGCCGAAAGGCTCCCGCCTCCGCCCCGCGCCCCCTCCCCGCTGTAAACAAAGCGGCCCGGCCCGGGCGCGGAGCCCGTCCCCGCGCCCCGTTTCCGTCGGAGCGGTCCCTCCCCTCCTTTCCCCCGGTCCCGCTACCGCAACCTCACCGCTCCCGCCGCCTCGGGAGCGCTGCGCTCCCCCGCAAAGCACCGCCGTCGAGAAGCAGGCGCCGCCGGGCACACCGCCCGCTTTATCCCGCCGCCGTCGCCGCTCCCCTCCGGTAACTCGACGGCCCGGCCCGGCTCGGCCTCCCGCCGCCCATTGGCGCGCGGCGCCCCACCAGGAACCGCCGCTCACTGGGGCGAGAGCGCAGCACTCACGCAGCACCGCCCCTCCGCCCTCTCCCCGTTGGCTCCCCGTGGCCGAGCCCGCCCCCGGGGCACCGCCCCCAGACGTGCCGCTCGGCCAATCAAAACGCAGCGCTCGGCGGCCTCCTGCGGCGGCGGTTAGTCCCGCCCCGGGAGGAGCACTCGGGGCCTGGATGCTGTGGGGTCCGCGGCCGCTGCGCGTGGGTCGGCTCACGACAGCACCCAGGAACCTGCTTGTCCTCACGTTCAGCAGGGGGGTTCTCCCCTTCCCCAGCTCGTTCCTCTCTTGCTTTACTGTGGAGCCCTAAGGATTAGCTTGTAAAGTGATTTACAAAGCACGCTGCATTACTACTTGTTATTAATTATTATCAACGTGGGTACAACAATCCTTACTAATTGAGGCTGTGCATAACAGCTCTACTGACGCCCACTGTCGGTTCAAACTGGCGGCACGCGACGCTTCGGGCACCAAGTAACTGACTCTTGTTTGCCACCAGCCGCAGCCGCCTCAGCAGTACTTGGTTAGGACAGAAGCGCCTTGTTCCCGTTAGGCAGCGGCCATACCCAGAGTGGCCCTGAGGCCAAGAATTGGCAGCTCCCAGCTGCTGCCCTTCACACTTTTGTCCAGAGCTAAGAACGAGCAGTGAAGGCCAACAGAGAAATCACTATTCCGTATATTCGAACATTCAGACTTCAAGCACCTGTTCTGGGGACTTTCTTTAACAGATCACTTTATACTGCTGCTTCCTCCACGCTGACTCGAAGACAAAAATTGAAGTTCCAAAGATGTGGATGTGCTCTACCACCTAAACCCAACACGGCCCTACAACTGCAGTTTTAAACCAGAGAACAGACATAAGCAGCCAGGTGAAACCTGTAAGCAGTGTTAAGCATCTTGCACACAGCTGTTCCAGGAAAGATCTCTGGAAGAAAGGTAAAACTCACTGTGTAAGTGCAGGAATAGTGAAGTGGGGAAATCGAATGAAAAAGTATTAATTTTATAAAGGAGGCAAAAAAATAAAAAACAAGAAACAAAGGTGTAATTATTTTCTTCAACAAAGGAGACCAAGAGGTATTTCCTCCACATCTGAAGCTCAGTGGTTAGAGAAGGAACAATCCATAAGCACATCCTCCCCTACAAAAAATGCAAGCTTTAACAACAAATTGTAATCTTTATCTAGGATGGGAAGTAGCATCAAATTGCCGTTTGAAATGCATTAAATAAAACTACTGGAGATTCATGAGGCCAAATTATTTTGCTTTGGGATTAACAGGGTTCAGCTGTTAATGAGGTTAATTAGGGCAGGCTCAAGTGATGAGCAGAGATGAAGGTTGGAACTAATCTGCATTATCAGGCAGAATAACCTGATAAACTGGTAATTTATTTATTCTATGATGAAAACTACAAAAAAATCATCTTTCCTTGGTTCCATCTTCTCATCTTATTTCAAGAATCCAAATTCAGAAACCCATTTCCTCTAAAGCTCTTTTTGCTGTGGCACTCAGAACCCTGCATGCAGTGACACCTATCACTTCTCACACTCCCCAGTCCGTTTATCCTAGGTCATTCACGTGTTCACAGCACAGTCACATTCTGTACTAATTTCAGATACTTCGCGTGCACATTCCCTGCTGATTTCTGACACCTTCAGCCTCTAAGCCTCGCATTTCCTATCTTCAGGCACAGGCTTTTTCGGTACAGTCATCAGGCAGCAGCAATTTAAGCCTCTTCACTTGAATTCCAGGGTTCAGAGGCAAGGGCTGGCTGCGGGGATGGCTGGCAGGGAGTGGTGCATTCCAGGCAAGTAGAGGCATAACGCTGCGCTGAGAATTCGAGCAGCAGTACTGAGAGTTTACCAGAAAGCTTTACAGCATAAACCACATTATTAGAAACATCTTCTCCCCCCCCTCTCCCCCCACCTTCCTGATTTCTCAAAATCAGCATTCACCCGCTATCACTGCCACTTGAACAAGAAGAGACCCGCAGACTCTTCTTCACATACACGCTCCAGCACCATCCTCACCACCGAGCTCGGGCAACTGCTTGCCAGGCTCCTGGCTTAGCTTAAATAAAGGGGAACCTGAGTGCAGCCAAGCAGAGAGCCTAGCGCTAGTAACACGAGCACCGACGCTACGAAAAAGAGAACAGCCGCATAACGATTACCTTTAAAGGATTCACCACTGCTGAAGCTGTGCCTGCTCTCGCGTTTATTATTGGGTGGCACTCTTTAAGAAGGCAGGAAACGAGATAAGGCGCAGGAAGGAAACGTTCTCTATTGAAATCAATGCTTTGCGTCTCGCCTACAGCCGCACCGCGCGCACACAGCTTTCACACCGAGAGGAAAACAAACAACGAGCAAGCAGTACAGCAGGCACAGCACTGCCACACCGGCACGAAGCTCCTGCTCCCACAATGAAACCGCACCTGGCGGGCTCAAGGCAGAAAGCCCCGAGCCAGCTCCCGAAGCCTGCGACCAATACCCGTCCGCCCCGGGGCGTGGTAACAACCCAGCCCACCCCAGCACCGCGTTTGACCCCGCGACGCTCTGCGCTCCTCGCGCCTGCGCAGTGCCTCGCATCCACTTCCGGGTCGGCCGCTGCGCCTGGCGGAGGGGCGTCAGGGAGCTTCCGGTCTCGGTTTTCCCGGTGCCGCCCGGCCGGGCTCGCTCTGTCCCCGCTCCGCCATGGAGGCTGGGCAGGGCCCCGGTGGCAGGGAGCTCGGCGACCCGGCTGAGGTACGGGCGCGCGTCTGGCAGCGCTGGCCCTGGAGGCCCCGGAGCTGTGGGAGCCCCGCAGGACTGGCGCCGTTCCCGCTTGGGTGTGAGGCGCGAGGTCGTGGCCTCCGCCACACGCGGATATGTGGCTGCTGGTGGGCACTGTGCGGCTCCGGCCGACCCTTGGGGACGCCGTGCCGTGCCCTCCCTCTCGCCGTGCCCTTGAGGCCCGCTTGTCCTCGACCTTGGCACTTCTCAGCAGGCCCGCGGCTCGGCGGGACGCTTGTGGGGACGGTGGGAGGTGTCTCTCCCCCGGGCCCCTGTTCGTAGGGGAGTGCCTCTGTCGGGCGTCTCGTAGCTGCGTTCCGGCCGTGTTGGGTACTGGTGGGAACACACCTGCGTCGTGGAGTTACAGCCCTGACAAATGTAAGAAGAGGTTTAGTGAGCTGTCCGAATTCCTTAAATCGGGAGGCAGGTTGCTGAGTGCAAACCTGTCTTTCCCCATAAAAGGGGAACACACACTGAATCTTGTCTGTTTTTGTAGAACGGTTGAGTTTTCTTTGTTGTTTTTTCATGGTATTTTTCACGTGATATTTGTAGGCAAAAAGGTGTTGGCTCCTTCACCATAGCTGTACTGAAATTTAGGCACTGTGAGGTCTGAAAGTCACAACAAGCTTTTAACTGAAGAATCCCCTAAATCTTACTTTTGCTCTCTCTTTAATTGCTCTCCACAATAAAAGAACACAGTCCCTAAGCACTATGTGCCGACAGAAGAGGAAAGGAGGCTCCTCAAGGAGTGCGCTGAAGAGAGCGCCCGGTACCGAGGTGAGTTGGATTTGATAGGACCTTATCCCCCATGGAGCCATTTTGGCTAGGATACATTACATTCCCCTCTTAGAGACTTGCTGTTGATATTGCAGCCCCCTGATGTTTTTCTTAAGATTTCTTTTGTTCCTGAAGCAAAGCAGTTTTTGCACATAGCAGTGAGAAGTGGGGACAGTCTCTGATTTGTTAACCTTCTTTTCTTTAATTTCTACACCTGTATAGTTATTCATAGTGATTTTGTTTGATTCCCAATTTTTGTTTACCTGTTGCTGTTTTAAGTTCTAGTTACCATTTTATATCATTGTTACGCTCACACTGGCATAGCATTTGTTTGTGTTGTGTAACCCATCTTTGATGTCCAGAATATTTGTGTTGGACCTATAAATTCTGAGTTCTGAAGGTTAAACTTGTCCTTAAATGTGACATCAGCTCATATTTACCCAAATGCACTGGTTAGATTCCTAATCTAGTTTACATTTCTCTCAATTTGTGAAGGAAGAAGAAGTTTTCAGTGTATATTTTAATAGCATTGTAAAAATTAAAATACTATGTATTTTAAGATAGGGACTTGATTAGCAAATGATGTGCTTCAAAACACTAAAAATTTAGTGCTGTTTGCAATTAAAAAAAAAATCCCCCTATGCTAAGTTAATGTAATAACATCTTTTCGTAACGTACATGTTTGCAGACTTGCTTAAAATATAATTTCATTGTGAGTCCCTAATTCTGTTACCTTTAGCTGTGTCAACATTTATCATTTCACTGTTATCATATCTTGTGTGTTTTGGTTCTATGAATAGTTTCAGAACAGTGTTATCTTCCAAATATTATAATTGCTTGAAATAGGCATTCTTTTTATTTCTTGCTGTCTCCAACTGCTTCCTGCTATCTGAAGTCATTCAGTATGATAAATACTGATGCAAACCATCAAGCAGATTGTGATAGGTGGTAACGTAGTTCCAAGTTCATAGGCTTCTCTGCATTCTTGACCCTACCCTGAAGTTGGGTAGCTTGATCCATAAACTACAAAAAAACCTGCTCCATTATTTCACTGATGATGAATAAGACTCTTCTGGTTGCCTCATTTTAATCCATTTATTTTGTATCTCTGCAAGAGTTGGAATTATTTAAATGTTTTCATATTAAAACAAAATCAAACATTTGGTTATGAATAATTTTTGGAGGCTCTGGCCTCTATGCATCCATCTCTTCTAAAAGCCTGTGTATGCTTCTCAGGTTTGAAGTGCTGCATTTTGATGCTGTAGCAGCTGTAGCTAAGTGTTAGTACCTTGCTCCTTTATCACAGCTGCAGCGGGCTTTTGTATTTTAGGATGTGTGAAGTCCAAGGACAAGATAACACAGTGTCACGTTACTTGTTGTAGGTCTCAAAAGCTGGGATTGAGAATGTCCCATAGCATTTATAGTTTGTTAATTGTGCATAGTTCTATTCTCATACAAAATGAATTTACTAAGACCTAGCATCTCTCATTTTATTATGTACTTTGTTAAATAAGATTGAAAATTGTGTTCAAGTAATTTTTCTTCTTCTTCACAGCTTTTCCTTTGGCTGCAGCAAGCATGCTTGCTACTAGTTTCTTAATCAAAAAAGGTAAACTGTAAATATACTTGGTTTAATGTTTACTTGCTGAGATAAAACACTTTTGCTTAATAAAGATACTATAATCATTTTACCATCTACTGGTAACTAAGAGAATTCAGACTCTTAAGCTATATGTCTTGCACTTTCTGAAGCTAAAGAAGGAGCAGAACTTTAAATTAAAATCAAATTCTTCCTCAGTTTATATTGCTCAACAAATGCAATATCTCTGTGACTATGGGACAATATAATTTACTGAATGTGGTGGTACTCTGTGTGATATTAAAGAGCTAATTTTTAGTTCTTTAGGAGTTTGTGGAGAATTCCAGTGTTAGGTTTTCTTGTACTCTCTTGAATGTTAAGTGTAAAAAAGTTACCTACTTCCTTTGACATTATGCAATAGAATTTTCATTTTTGTATTCATAGAACATTTTGGTTTTTTTACTTAGTAACTTCTTTTTAATTTGATTTCTCATTTTCAGGCGTTTTAAGAGATAGCTCAAGATTTGGCTCTTTCACTAAAGTGGCATGTAAGTAAAAGCCTGTATAGATGAGCTGGCATTTGTGACTTAAGTTCTGGAGTCTGTTACTCAGTTGTAACTCTGATGAGACCAGCTGGGTGGCTGACTGACTTCACTCTGTCCTTAAATCAGTGAAACTCTACTTGAAGATCATGCCTGCATGGTCTGATATATCCAATGAATAAAATTCACCTCCTGCAGTTGATTCTATCAGTCAGCAGCTTCTTTGCGACATTTCTTAAACACAACATATAATACTGGGAAAAAACTATACAGTATCAAGAGGTAGAGCAATTCATTATATTTGAATTTGTGCAACAGATTTGTGACAAGTTTTGCTTTTGGGCTTTCTATAAAGTTGTAAGATTGGAACTACTCCTGACAAGTGTAATATGAGAATGTAAGATAAAAGTACTGTGAACAGACACTGTGTGAGTTTCCTTACTTAGTTTCCTTTTCATTATGGCCTGCTAGGGATCAGTATTTTTCTGTGATGGAGTTTAAAGATGAATTAGAAATTTGTCAGAAATTTAGTTTATGCTTAAGGAGGACTGTGTGTAGGAATGTAACCTGTTGCTATTAAAGCATCTATTCGGAGTATTACAACTGGGAAGAACTAAGTAAAAATGCTCTTTTGACCTAGCTTTTGTATTTCCCTTGTCTGTGTAAACTTTGCAGGAGGGAAGAAACAAACACACACAGTAACACTTTCTCTAGCACCTGAACTGTGCGTGCTGGCAATTTGCGATGCTTCTATCAGAAACTCATTTTTGACTATGTTTGTATTCAATACTTGCAGTATCTGTTCAATACTTTTGCTTTGCCAAGTAAAACTTTTTGACATTTTTTAAAAGTTTCTAAGTGCAAATAATATCTCCTAAAATACTGGAACGATATACTGCTGCTGCAGTGAAGTTAGCTTGAAGGACTTTGCCAGGGTACGCCCACCCCACCCTTCCTAATTTGAAGGTCATTATTCATGTGTCTCACTTGTCCCATTCATGCTATTTTGGTGCTTCTTTTTTTCTAGATGTTCTGTTACACAGTTATGGGAAAACAGCAATTTCTCGTGAATGATTTTGGATTAAGTATAATAAAAAAATAATAAATTAACCTTATGAATGTAATACATGACAGTAAAACAAGAAGGTGCCGTCTTGCCAATCTGCCCAGATGCAGCCAGTTACAGCCAGTTATTATTACAGTTTACTTCAGTGGGAAGAGGGCAAAAGCCATGATTTGTGGTGAAGGAAGTGTTGTTTAGGCAGATAAATGAATGTGAGAGACTGGGGCTGCCGTTTGTTTATAGTAAGTTCTACTTGCTTTCTTTGAACACCAAATGGCACAAACATTTCTAATAAATAATAAAATTACTATTTCCCTGATACCTCCTACGCACATGTTGCTAAGGACCACGTTCTGTGTATTCAGCAGAACTAACTTTTGAAATGGACCAGACCAACTACTTTTCAAACTGAGCTGGAATACTTCTGCCTTATCTTCAGCGCACGCTGGTGGACATGCAGACTTTCACTTTAAATTAGGAAAACTTCCATAAAAAGTGTGCTTCAGTTGTTTTTTAGTAGGTAGCTCATCTGGGTTAACTGGTAAGTTCAAGTACCAGGATTTATGAGGGATGTAGTTGTGGTTTAAAAGGCCTAAGTAAAGCAGTTGTCATTACATCACCATTGGGTGAGATGTAGCTACTATCTACAGGATCTTCCTGGAAATTATTGCCAGCTCCACATGGTGTTCCGTAGTTTAACTGTACATTCCTCTTGCAGCACAGCTGTAGTTACTTTTGTAATTGTTTTTCCAAGTACTGGTGCTAGCTCATAGTTAGCTGGTGTAAAACAATAAAACACTAAGACTTTTTTTTTTTCCTTGTAGCATTTTAAGGGCTTTTAATTTTTTTCCTCTGTGTGTGTTAAGTATCTTCCATTTCTTTTTTAATTCCAAGCAGCTAAACCCCTACATGTCTTGTTGGTAAATGTTTGTAAACTTTGCTTTTGGCTTTCCTATCCCATGGTAAACATTTTTTAACCTTTTTGGAAGATACAGGCTTTATCACGGGGATCGCAGTTTCAGTATGGTAGGGTAAAATCTCCTGCTATGTTGATTCCCAGGTAATATGATCTACAGCGTGAGACTCTTGGGGAATTAGTGTTATTGGTAATTAACACTTACCTGTCTTAAGGATGATTTAGTCTTTGGTCTTCTCAGTTAAAAAAGAATCCTTTCATATAAAAGGATCTAGCTATCTTCTACAAATAAAGGTTCTTTTGATTGAAGCTGAATCCTTCTGCTCCAATTTGCTCGCTTGTAAACCTGAAGGACCAACTGATGGAAATCAGCAGCTTTAATTCTAGAATAAACTAGTGTAAGTGTTAGATTTATGTCCTGCCTAGCAGATAAAATGTCTCATGCAGTGAATTGAAAGCATCTGCCTTAAGATTGCAAGGATTCCATCAATTCAGTCATCTAGTTTAATAGTAGAGCCTAGTACTAAAATATTGTAGATTTCTCTTCAGTTGTTCAAGATATGCCTGTTTCAGTGGATTAAATTCTACCCTTGTTTACTCGTGACCATTTTATCATCTTTTATTAGTTGTTGTTTCTGGAGTTTGGGAAAAGTTGATTGGAATTCCTTGTTAGCTTTTGTTCATTAATTGTTAGCTGGAATCACCTGATACTGATGTCATGTTTAAGTCATTGCAGAGTGTCTTTGTTTAGCTCTTGCATTTTTTTTTAATACCCTTTGTCTGCAAAAGTAGCAAAGAGATTATTACTGCATTTTTTTTGTTTGTTTCTTTTACTGAAGATGCCGTATAATTTATTTGGAATTATTTATTTTAAAACTACATTGAATGTTATTATTAAGCATATAAAACCATCCTTTTTTTTTTTCTTTTAATAAAGTTGCTGGAATGTGTGGATACCTGGCTGGGAAGATATCTTACTTACCAATCTGTAGCGAGAAATTTAAGAAGCTGAAGGACTCCCCAATAGGAGATGTTCTGCGACAGGCTCAGAGACATAGTTCACATTCGTAAGAATTTAATTCTCTTTTAAATGTAACACTTGTTTTTTTTTTCTAGAATAAGATATTTTAAAGACTGAAGAGATCAAGCCTATGTTGGCAGCTTTCAGAGATCTTCAAATCTGTAACTTCCCTCTTTCCCTTTTTGCCCCTTTTTGGAATCTATCAGCTGTATCAGTTGGCCAGCTATAAAAACACACGTGTTGAACTCAACACATACAGTAAATTACTTTGACAAATAGAGGAATAAAGATTTTACTTATCTTAATTTACAAGGTATAGATTTTCGTGTGTTGATTTCCTGTGGGAAAATAGTAGTCTGTAGTAGTGTGACATCAGAAGTTGCCCTACTCAGCTGAGGTGTAAACTTAAGTGAATTGAAATAAAATAGTATTACCTTCTGGAAGCTTTCTTTCAAGTTCAGTTTGATTCAAGTAGGAAGAGGGTGGAAATGATTTCAGTGTTTATCAAAGGAAAGAGCGCAGTAAACAATATCAGTGCAGGAAGAAGCATGGTGGTCAAACTTGTGGCTGTTTGTTTAAATCTTTTACATCTGTAACAGAGTTATGCTGTACATATGAGAAACTCATCAAGTTCTTAAAACTATTTCCTGTTTTGTTCCAGAATGTTTTCTACTTCAAGTGTTTTTTAATTACAAATTACTTTTGGAATGTCTCACTTAAACCTTTGAATTAGAGCAGACAGAACAGTCTTTGGAAAAGGAGTGGTAGACCTGCTACTTCTCTGTGCTAAGATTTTGTAGATGTTTATGTAGAACTTGATAAATATAAATGTATAAAGTAATAAAGAATTTAATTTTTGTCTGCGAGGTTTACTTTTTATTATGATTTTTTTTATTTCCAATGAGTTTTGGTAATGATCACTTAATACATCTACTGTATAAACTCAGCTGGACCCTCCCTCCTATCACCCCACAGTTTTTAAAAAGACCATATTGTGGCCATTAACTCTGCTCACTTTAGGTGTGCAATCATCTGCTACATTATTGTCTCTTATCTTTTATTAGTCTTTTCTTCTGTATCTCTGAAATCCATCATATTTCCTAAGTGATACTTTTTTCTTTTTTTTCCTTTCCTTGGTAGAACAGTGAGTTTAAATTCATTCAAATTACATTGTCATCCTCATCTGCTAGCCTTTAAAGCCAGTGACAGGAGTCATTGTGCTCCTATTTGTGGTCGTTATACATCTGCCAGTTAACCTGTTTTGGTAATTCTTGTTTGCAGTTAAAAAGGAGTAGGGAACTAAAGAATTACATCTTTCTTTCATGTTGTGTTTGCAAATACTTTAAAAATATAATGGAGAAAAAACAATGGCTTAGCTCTGTGTGTTGATGGAGTATGCTATGTGAGAACAAAGCAAATATTAACTGCAAATCTTTGTATGAAATTAAATGTTCAGCTAAGCCGAAGTTTCAAGTAAAAAATGAACAAAGAAAGACTAATGGAACCAAGAGGATGGCATTATTGGTAGAGACAGACACATTGCTATGAAATGATTTGTAAGGCCGTTCTGTGTAGGTAACATCACGCATCAGTTTCAGGAGTATTTTTTGTATGATCTTTTTCTTTCAAGAGAAAATTCGTTCATTTTTCTTCTGAAAAATTAATTCAACAACTCAGCAAACTATTACAGTTTTTTATCCCCGACATAGATCTTCATTCTCCCTTTCTTTTGTTCTGTATTATTGATCAATTATAGCACCAGTAATAATAAAGGGTCTTTAATTGCAAATTCTTCCTGAAAGATCTTTAGAAATAACTGTAATTTGCATGCTATAGCTTGTTACGTGGACACACCCTGTACTATTTGTGTCTGTTGTGTTCTTTTCTGTCTGAAGAGTCCCTGAGGGAAAGGATTGTCGTTTCTGTGTTTTAAAATGCGAAATAATTTCTCTTTTGTCTTCTGGTTTGGAGATTTGGGGCTATGAGTTCAGTTTCTGGGAAGAAGCAAAGAGTGTTGGGGTAGGGTGCATATAGATTTTTGCAGTGTTTAAAAAGAATATCTTTTTTTAGGGCAGTTTGATTAGTTTTGTTGAAAACTAAACTAAACCATTGAACAGGGTAAGTTCTTGAGCTGCACACAGCATTACTCATATGGTTTTGTTTTAACTTTAGTTTTCTGTATTTAATGCTTATTTGTATTATTTTTCAGCTCTTCCAGTCGAAAATCTGAATTTTCAGATATGCCTTCTCAGTCATTTACTGAATCTTCTCCAAAAGCTGGATTCCCTCTTTCTTCTGGCTATTCAGATGATTACAGTTCAACAGACAGAGGCCTGTCTAGTTATGAACCTGTTCCATTCAGTGCTTCCCTGAATGAATCTTCACCTACAGGAATTTCCGATTATAATGTTCAAGGTGGGATCTGTCTTAATATTTAGCAATTTGTAGTACTCTTGCCTTTCTCTTAGCTCTCTCAGAAAAATTAATTTCATCCCATGCAAACATACATGGCATAGTAGTGTTTTTCAGTGAAACACATTGAAAATCCTAGAATTGTTTTGAGACAGAAGGTAAATACATGTATTATTTAAGCAAAATGCTTGTGTTTTTTCATTTTATAGCTCTAATTGTGAGTAAATTAATTTATAAGGCTTAATCTCTAATGAAACTCAACCTCCAAAAAACATGTTCTGACTTGAATCTCTTTTTGATTTAAATTAAGGTGTGTGTGCCAACTTTTTCATTGCACTAGATAAGCCATGGACTCCACCATTTCTCTGCTAGGCTTTCACAATTCTTTAATTTTCACTAGTGATGGTGCTTTATACTTTAAACTTATTTTAACTATAAGTTGAAACTGTTGGGTTTTTTAGAATGTGTTCTCTGAGTACTGAATGCATATTGTGTTCTCTCATGTGGCAGCTGATTTTCTCATGGAGAAGTAAAAACGTTTTAGAGTACTGTTCTGTGCAGCTGTTCCCATCAATCCAGTATGAACTGTGTGCCCTGTTATTGCAGGGGAAATACTGTTCTGAAGTCTGGTCCCTGTGGTACACAAAGAAGGCTGTTGATATCCAATGCAAAGTTGCATATTTTGAATTAGTTTGGATTCTTAATTCCTTGGTGGAAAATGTTTTTCACACACAAAAAAAACCTTGCATGCAACTTACTTTTTGGTATTTAAAAGCTTGGGGTGTTGATGTGTCAAGGGAATCATAATAATACTTCATCACTAATATCAGTGGTTTGTAAAGCCTTAATTATAGAACCATTCTGCATTACGTATGTACACTGAAGTGTATATCAAGTGACATATGATGGTTGTGGTCCTCATTCTTTAGTAGCAGAGTTTAAAGTTTTACTACAAACACTTCAGATTCATCCAGGTTTCTCTTCAGAAATTATAAATGGTGAACATTAATCTCATCTAAAGTGAACAAAACTATTTTATCTATCAGGTACCATGTGCTTGTTAGGATTTTCACTGGGTAAAATTACAAAACTAAGTTAAAATAGATGGAAACCAGATAGACAAAATGGAAAGGATAAAAGGACCACATCCATTCTCACTTGCATTTAGAATTGCAGCTGTTGCTCATTTTCATTTGAGATTGAGCTGTAATTAACTGGTGTTCTGGAAGAGGTTGTAGACAAGTTTTGTTGTGTGATGCCATTTCTGGTACTTTTGTGTTTGTAGAAGCTCCTCCAATTCCAGAAGAAAGTCATAAAAAAAAAGGTGTCACATATGAGGAATTAAGGAATAAGCACAGAGAGACCTATGAAGTAATGTCACCACCAAAGGCAGAAACTCCAGGCAAATTTACCCAGGAAAGACCAGCTAAAGAAGGTAATGTACTGATTCACAACAGCGCGTAGTAAGTTCAAACAGTAGCAATAATTTGTAAGACAGTTACAAAGCCAAAGCTTGATTCTGCCTGCCCTTTAAGCAACTTCCAGTTGCAGTGTCTTGGGGTATGTGATATGCAATAGGGTCTTATCAGAAATGCTGATCTTGCAAAAGCAGACAGTAATTCTTCATCTCTAGATCTATTGCTTGTATTGCCAGACTCTGAACATCTATTATTATTTTTTTTAATATATTGAGCAGTGTCTTTCAACAGAATTCTCTGAACTCTGAGCTTTACTGAAGAGTTTTAGCTGTGGAAAGGGGGTGTGTGTTTCAGATACCATTGTTCTCACAGAATAGAGCACACTTGGTGGTTTTGGAGTGGGGAGTATTTATGAATTGTTTCTTGTGGAATTAGTGCATTTCTATAGTGGTATTGTTTGTAGAGATTCATTATTCTACATTAAAATGCAAAGGAAGGAAACAGTATTTAGCAACAATATCGAGATTTGTTTTCACAATGAGAAGCAAAACTTTACGCAACAAAGTAAGAATGCAGTGCTCTGAAAAATAGGGCTCCAGTCGACTTTCTGACTTGAACAGTTGTTTTTAAAAGGAGTCATCAGTAGCAATTCATATTTAGCTGCTCTAGAACTGTATTATGAAGCGTGACAGCTGTGGAAAAAGGTATTATCAAGATAAGTGTTTCACCAGTCTGCTGGGCTATTAAGCTACAGTCAGTTGTTTTGTATGCAGCAAAACCAATTGTTTTCTCAAGGATAATGCAAAAAAGTATGTAAGAGTAGATAATGTATCCTATTGGGCACATTAGGTTGCAGTAAATATATTAAAAGTATATAAATGCAAAAAGATCTGAAGCAGTAATATTAAACTTTGGAACAGTGTTGTATAGTAGTGTCAGTCTGTTGCATACTTGTGAAATACTTTTTCCAGGTCATTTGCTTTTAGAAAAATGTTTATGGTCTCAAAATAAAACCTAGAATTGAAATTATTGGGTAAAGATTTAAATGCATCACTGAGAGAGTAATGCTGTGATTTTTTTTTCCTCTTTATCATGTGACTGTCAGATAAAACATTCAGGAGTTATTGAAATTTTAGTTGCAGATTCTAAGTTTGATCAGCTGACACTGTCGATTTACAGAATGAGAATTTTCAAGATATTTCTTCACAAACAGAGAACCACTAGAAACATCACTTGAAATCTTAAGCAGCATTCTGCAAACCTTGCCGTACTGCATGGCCAATCTTATGGCTAAAGATTCTCATCTTTAGCTCCTGCATTAGCTCCTGTAGTTTTAGTTATTTGGGATCTTTTATTACAGCTGATCAGCAGCATTGCATTCGGTTTACATTTCTGTGTTTTGTTTGGGTATAGTTTTTGAGACTAGAACTACACTGAGCAGTACATGAGATTTGTAGATAAACTTTTATAAGTACCTAATTTGGACTGTTAGGGGAAAAAAGAAGGGAGTACAAAAATTAAGAAATGCTTTATAAGTGGAGGTGCACTACAGTTAAGAGATTCTGATGTTGTGGGCTAAAATCTGTTCTAACTTCTTGTGCCATATGGGATATGTTACCTGTTATGTACATCCTCTGTGCATCCTGATTCATTACCCCTTTGTTTATCTCTGTACATGTCTCTGTATCATAGGACCTAGATTGCCAATAGGAGACAGTGGTTTCTGTCTTCTGTGGCAAGGACAGAAGAGGAAACTAACCATGCTTAAACCAGCTGTAAGCAGTCTTTAGCTTCCATCTGCTGGTGCATTCTCTTCTCCTTTTGACACAAGAGTGTAAATTTGTGTAGCTGCACAGTGAATTGGACTGGACCATTCCAGTCAATAAATGCACACAACCTGATAAGTTGCTGTGGTTTAAGGAACTGTCAGATTAGTTTGAGGCAGCTTCTCATGTTCCTCATCTGCAGTATCAGTCTGCTTAAAACAGATTTGTCAATGCATTATGCTAAGTTTGCTGTCTTCTCATTGAAACAAGGACCATCCACTGTTCTGTTCCACTGCTTCTGCTGGGTTAAATAACTAAACTGCAAGTCAGTTTTATAAGGGGTGCCTAAGCAGCATCAGCATTGCTTCTGTATATATATATTGCTTCCATATATATCCACCCTGTCAGCAGTGGCAGTCTGTTACAGACACTTTCCAGATCACTTTCAGGAGAGCATCTTTTTACTTACTGGCCATTTTTCAGTTATGCACAACATATCTGAGTAAATCCTTTGGGGCCAGTAGCCTGTTTTTTTCCTATACACTAAAGGAAGCTGCCAAATAATAATGGTTTCCTAGTAGGGAGTGCTGATTTTGGTTTGTGTTTTGAACTATCCTGAATCCATCCAATTGTGCACGTAACTACATTATGTAGCCACATACTTCTTGAAACATTCCTTGCCTGTTTCCTCCAATTGTCTTCGTTTCAGCCACGTGTTGCATTTGTTTCCAAGTAATTACAAGTTCTGTTGGGCAGGAATGAGCACAGTTGGCCTCTGGATTGAGGATAAATTTGTTAAAGAACAACGAATGAACTCCCCATTTATTCAGAAGTATCTTTAATTAGAGGTCTGTTGTGCTGTGACTAACACACCCCCCACTGCACACTTTCAATGACAATGGACTGCTCCTTTTGACACTGTAATTTTTATACTTGAAACTAATAACGTGGTTACTGTTTCTTTCTTTTCTTTAGTTAAAGTAAATAAATATGGAGATACCTGGGATGAGTAAGAACTGAATGAAGAACTGAAGAAAATTCTCTTCTGTCAGCTAGTTTCATCTATATTAGTCATGGATGCTGGCACATTTGGAGTGTTCTGCCAATCAAAAAATAAATCAGAAGAAAATCTCGACTTCACAGAAGATTTAAAAAAATATATTTAGGCTTAACATCATCTTTTATTTTGAATAAACTGTGAGCCAGGCCGTTGTGAGGTGTCATGATTGTAAACCATTTGTGCTATTATTTAAGAATGAAGAAGGTAACTAGCAATAACTAGTAGAAATGTATAAGAAGGGGTAAAATGTATGTAAATAAAAGCAAATACTTGTATTGGGATGGGAAAAATGTCAAAATCTTCTCAAATTTTCAAGATTTGCATTAAAAGGTACCTGTAGAAATAACCTCTCACATTCTTTTGTTTGAAAATGATGTGCTGGAAACGCTTTATCATACTTAGTAATATTTGGAATAATACTGAATTATTTGGAAAGGAACCTAGCCAAATACATGAGTAAGCATACTGAATTGGATTTCCCCTTTTTCAAGTGTTTCAGGGTGACAGCAGTATATTTGGACTGTTGTCATGGCATGCACATGTTGCACATGTGGAAGGCTAATCCAGACAAACTGTGGTAAAAACATAAACAATATCTTGACTGTTAAGAGTTAATTCTTGTGCATTAAATCTTACTTTCCGTTTGTGAGTGTCATGACAAAACCAACCAAACAAACAAAAAAAACTTGAAACTGTTGATCCTGAGCAGTGGAGCAATTACCTGTCAGAACTGAGCTACATTGGCAAAACTACTGAAAAGTGTTTTCACGTGTGCATCATCTGTTCTGTCTCAGTCAAAATACTGATGTTATCTTCTACCCATTTGAGTTCCCTTATTTTCAGGTGTGCTGTTTAATCTCACAGTATTGTGTTTGTTTGGGCTTTTTGGCCATAGGTGAGCAAAAGCCACGAAGTTAATAGCATTCCTGACATCTTTATTAGAGATGAAAAATAGCCTACTAGGAAGGAAATTATTGAAGACTTCATTGATTTAGTGGACTAGCAGCAGAGCAACACGAGTGAGAAGATTGGTTTGGGTAGATAAGAGCAATCTGCTGAAATGAGGAAAAGATAAGAAAATACTTTGAGATAAATACTATTTATAATCATCAAAGCAAAGATTGCTTTCAGATAAGCTGATTGTTTTTTTAAAAAAAAAGCTTACCTGCTTACCAGGTAAGCTTGAAGATGTATCAAAATGTAGCATGCAGAGAATACTTCTTGTTGCCATGATTAAAACTGAAAATCAAGGAAGCTTGCCAGAATTACACTGCTGTTTGGTTTTGGTTTTGCTATTTGTTTGGTGCACTATTTCAAAGCTGATTAGATTTATCTTGGAAATTCAAAATGTCATAGTAGTGAGTTAAAAAGTGATGAAAAGTAACAGGGACAGAAGATTTAGGTGTTATAACAAGAGCAAAATAGAGGAAGTGCATTTTCACTTGAAAGAATGAAAATTTTGGAGAAATGAAAAGCCTCCAAGTGAGAAAACCTGTGAGCAGACTTGCAGCATTGTGGGGGGAAAAATACTGCAACAGTAGAAGATGCAGCTCTTGAACAAGAAGCCTATCAATAAACATTTGTATTTTTTTATTCTGGAGTAAATACTGCATTTTCTTAAGTACAAGATAAAAGGACATAGTAACTTTTGTCTCAGGAATCTCAGCTCCTGCTCACATGACGATGTGTATTTATGTGGGGGGTGGTCCTCTCAGGCCATGACTATGAGTTAATGTAAATTAACTCAGCAGTGCAGCATTCCACTGAAAAGTGGGACTCTAGCTCTCACAAACTGCAACGTTTGGAGAGGACTCTTTATATATGCTGATGACTGACTATTAGTTAATACAATGATCAGAAGCCCTTGCTCTAAAACTGGGACTTAGTCTTGCATTTAATTAATATTTCAGGTGGGAAAATTCAGCATTTTACATGAATTATATTAGACTTTTTTTCCTTAGTGAAAAAAAGGCATGTATAATTAATGTTGATTTAGACTGTGCTTAATGGAACACTGTATATACATCAGATTTTTGAATGTAAAGTTCTCATTCTGCTGCACATGGTTAGGAGGAACAAATTGGGATTACCCTAAAAACAATTTCAAGTTCTTTGTTTTCACCCGGGCACTTGGCTTAGTAAGCATTAAATACAAGAGTTTTCACAATTGTAGGTGGTAACTTGACTGGCTATTGAAGACTCATCATAGGGTCACTTTCAGTTTGCTTTTTGTTGTGCATCAAACTCCTGAGTCTTATCCCTTCCTTTCTTCTGCACTTCTTCCATTAAGTACTGCGGAGATTCAGAGTGTTTTCTTCCAGTCTCATCATTTCATACCATCCGCCCACTTACCTGTTTTTATACTGCACTGCAGTGTGAATGACTGTATGCAGTATAAATGAAAATGTCTATATATAAAGAATTAATAAGAACGATATGAAGAGTGCAGGATAGACCTTCTTGTTTTGTTTAAAAGTGTTTCCAGCTAATGCAAAGCGTGTTTTTTCTTCATTCATTAACCAGGCCCCCTATTTCACTTGAATATAGGTCCCTCACTATTCAAAAATCACAGCAAGATTTTCACTTAGCATTACCATTTATATTTCCACTTGGCTGCATTTATGATCTGACCTAACAACAAAGATGACTGCATTACAAATGAATTGAAGTTGTCATATGGGCCACTGTTCATTAATAAATGTGAAATAACTCTATTCATGTTTACTGTAAAGCTAATTGTTTTCTTTTAGTACTTGAATTTAAGCTACATAAAAAATTAACTGTTATACCCTACGGCAAACACCAGCAAATCAGTCTGAATACTTCACTAGGAATACTTCTAAAAAAGCTTCAGAATTACTGCTCCTATTGTCTCCTGAAACTCTTAAAGGTTGCATGTCCAATTTAAAGGAGCTATGAGCATTATCCAAAATCCAGTTGTTACTGACGTGCCTGAGTGCAGAGAGAATTGGGTAAATGTTCCTCAGCTCTTCTGCAGCCTGTAACACTACTAAAAACCCTGGTCTTGCTTGTTGTCTCTTCTCAAGTCAAGGAATGCCTTCAGAAGCTGAAGTAAGAACAAATAGTTTTGAGGAGTTTGTTTCTATTCAAGTTGTCCAGAATGCGTCTATATTGAAGATAAACACATAGATGAAAAGTAATTTGGTTTGCCTCTTGAAAGCTAAAGCAGATCTGCGGAGGCTTGGGGAAGTAGTACACTCCATTCCAAACAGAACATGCAAATCTCTTGCCTGCTTGAGATTCAAGAAGGAATCCTGACTTGCCCACTATTTGTTGGAAGCCAAGGACCTGTTTGGTTTGCCCATGCTGGGCTGGCTGCTCTCAGTGAGGGACTCAATTGGCTGCTACCCGCAGCTCTGATGTGTGACCAGCTCAGCCCTTCCAGAGCAGGGTTTGTTTGCAGTGCAATTTTTCCCATTTGCAACCAGCACAGTTATCTCTGCTATCTGTTAAATGACACAACAGGACTGTAAATAACCCTTTTCGTAGTCTGAATGCTTGTTAAAGGGTTTATAGAAATCAACAAATCATGTTTGGATTTCAGGCTCAAGGAAACGAATGAGGCAATTTGCATCTCATTACTATTTCAGGCTCTTGCCTCAGAGCTGTTCATTAGGGTTTGCATTAGCTCAGCTGAGCCAAAGCAAGTGTGCACGCTGATGTAACTGGAGTCCTGGTTAAATATTTTCTTCACTAATGTAAGAAGTGGATGTAAATCACCATCACCAGGGAGCAGTTCTGGGGCACTTCTGAGTAGCTGCATTAGAACACTGAACCAGGAGAGCACCAGGGCGTCTCATCTATGAACAACCTTCCAGTTCCTAAGAGCATCAAGGGAACCATTTCTTCCAGAATAATTAAGACAATGAAGCAACTAGTATTTTTATTTAAATAAGCAAAGCACTACAGCAAAATTAGACATGCATAGCTGTTCAGGTTTAAAATGCGACAAAGAGAAAACAGCTATTGAGAAAGTTGCTGGAGAGAGATGTCAGTTCCTCGGAGACATAGTTTGTGTGAAATTACTTCAGATAAATAAGAACTGTAAATTCTTACAGAATCAAACAGTAATAGAATCAAAAGCTCTAAAAGATGGCTGTTTGTTCTCTTCTGTGCTGAAGGCACTAAGCTTCTTATATGCTTTTTAATACCTTTTTCACGCACCTTTACTATGTTACTATTATTTCCTCTATTGATTGATTCAAGATTCCCTAAGATTTTAAGATCTGTGGCAGAATAGCAATACATAATTTCAGTATAATCATAGTGTCTTCTCCATAACAGAATCAAAGGTTTTCAAAATTGGAAAGCAAGAGTCACTTCATAATATGGTACTGCACAAAAACAAACAAACAAAAAAAAACAAAAAAAAAACCACATCACACTGAACAATTATCTGATAGAAATTCAATCATATAAAACTTCAACTTATTCTTGAGAAAAAAAGATGTGAAGATGAAGGGGTGATGAAGACTTTGATAAATTTCCTCTGCCAAAATTCTTGAGTAAATTAGACAGGACTAAATCCCTAGCAGGAAGTCTTTTTGTCGTTCTTCCAGTTACTCAGCGATGACGTAGGATTCTTTTTGGGATATGCAGTCTTGGCAGGAACTGCTCCCAAAGCCAAAAATTGCCAATCCATTCCTCACATGGAATAATATAAGTTTTTTTCTACTTTTTCTAACCCTCACTAGAAGCACATTTCTAGTGCATTTTTTTAATTGTTAAACTAAAATTGAGTTCTATTTTAATCTAATGCCACAATAATTTTGTTTGGTTTAATTGTATATTTTATATATAATTACTACTCTTATCTAAGGATAACTACCATTTTACAATACTGTAACTGATACAGAAAAGGGTAGTTTTGGTTTCAGTAGCTGATACATAAACACAAATGATGGAATATGAACACTGTCTCAGGTTATCATTTTATGAAGAGACAGAAATTTCTCATTCTTTTTCCATCTTTCACGATGACAGAGACACCATACTCCTCATCTTGAGTTGTTTTCAGCCTGGGGAGTTACCTACCCAGTCTTTTAAGAAGAAACTCTTTTGTACGTCTGATTATTTGTTTCGGTTTTTTTTTTCCTCCTTCTGAATATTCACGATAAGGGTATACTATAGAAGTGCTCTGTATCACAGTTCTATTTCTTTCCTTAGAGTTTTTAATGTTCTACTTGTCTTTTGGCTGTCACAGAACACCAATCTGCCATTTGCAGAAACTTAGGCAAAATGACTCCCAAACTTCTGTGCTGCGAATATCAGGGTAATTTTAAATCAACCATATGATGCAGTTAGAACTGCCCCCCATGTACTGTCCTACTGATGACAAGGAAGCTCATCACTCAGCCTCACAGTACCGAGGACTTTTCCTAGTTCTCTGTCAGTAAATATACTTGTGTTTTCCTCTGCCAGATTATTTTAGTATGTTGACCCAAAGCTCTCTCAAGCCTTCTAGGCTTTAAACAGCCCTTCAGAATTATCTTATTTTATTTCTCGAGAAAGTAATTTTCCTAAAAACCTTCCCCCAAAAAATGAATCAACAAGACAAACTATACTAAGTAAAAAATGAATAGTAAAAAGTAATTAAGACAAACTACACAAAGCAGAAGCACAGAATGGAGGAGATCTCTTTGTTCGCATGTCCACTCATTCAAAAGCACACTGACAGCTTTATAAGACATTAACATTCTGTTGGGAAAGCTGTAATGATTCTTCATAATACCATGCAATTACAAAGAATTATTATTCACAGTTAAGTATCATAGGTATACTTGCAACAGTTTTGGGCTTCACAGATCCACCAGCTCTGGAGGAAGTTACTCAAATGAAGTATACAGTTAGGGAAACAAAGCACTTTGTAAAAGCAGCTTACTGTTTCCAAGGTATGGAACTGCTATAATGCTCATGTCAGAAGTTGGATGCCTTTTTTTCACTCTCCCAAAGAGAATTCATGGCAGCAATGATAAGTAAGACAAATAAACAACAGCTGTTCAGTCATGAAAGTCAAGTCAAAGTAGTATGTGTTCCCAAATAAATGCTGTTCTTAGGCACCAGAGTAGCATCCAATCTAGCTGTGCCCTCAACCATACCTCTCATCCTAGTCCCACAGGCTCCTGTCCCAGGGCATGTGCTCGACCTACTACCCCAACCACAGCCCTGCCCAACCATTAGCACAGCGTGCTCAGCATGCTGTTATATCATTCACCTCTGTAGTAGAATTACTAAGACAGAACTTGATGCAGTGATTGACCACCTGGTGGGAAGGCAGGGCTAATCAAAGGGAGCTCAGGTGCATGCAATGTACCTGAGAAACAAAAAGGTGTGGCGCCAGAATCCACCCCTTCCCAGACCTAATTTAAGGGCTGGCAGAGGAAGTGAGGGTATCTTGCTAGAGACCTCTGTCAACCTGAGGCTTTCTAAGGGTGAGCAGACATTTTTTGCATTAGGTTCTATGTCTATGGATGCTGCATTTCGACTTGCCCAACATTGTTAGACATGCCCAGCCCAACTCTCCCTTGCTGGAGTTGCACAGCCCAGCCCACCCTTGTTGGACTTGGCCAGCCCAGCCCACCCTTGTTGGACATGCCCAGCCCAGACCAGCCCTCCCTTGATGG
>VXAB01012756.1:0-36442 GCA_013399175.1 Odontophorus gujanensis
AATATGTATATAAATTAAAATGTTAGATTGCTGTATTTTTCAGGATTTAAATATATTTTAAAATACTTGAAAATTAAAATTAATTCAAGATGAAGAAGCATCCTCAGCAAGTTCATGGGTAATACCAAGCTGTGTGATGAGATCAACACATCGGAGGGATGAGATGCCATCCAGAGACACCGAGGCAGGCTGAGCAGTGGGCCCCAATGAACTTCCTGAGGTTCAACAAAACCAAGGGCAAGGTGTTGCACCTCGGTTGTGGCAACCTCCACTAACAGTACAAGCTGGGGAGATAAGGATGAAGCAAAGCCCGGCTGAAGAGTACCTGGGGGGACTGGTGGGTGGCAGCTGGACATGAGCCAGCACTGTAGCAAAGCCCGGCTGAAGAGTACCTGGGGGGACTGGTGGGTGGCAGCTGGACATGAGCCAGCACTGTAGCAAAGCCCGGCTGAAGAGTACCTGGGGGGACTGGTGGGTGGCAGCTGGACATGAGCCAGCACTGTAGCAAAGCCCGGCTGAAGAGTACCTGGGGGGACTGGTGGGTGGCAGCTGGACATGAGCCAGCACTGTAGCAAAGCCCGGCTGAAGAGTACCTGGGGGGACTGGTGGGTGGCAGCTGGACATGAGCCAGCACTGTAGCAAAGCCCGGCTGAAGAGTACCTGGGGGGACTGGTGGGTGGCAGCTGGACATGAGCCAGCACTGTAGCAAAGCCCGGCTGAAGAGTACCTGGGGGGACTGGTGGGTGGCAGCTGGACATGAGCCAGCACTGTAGCAAAGCCCGGCTGAAGAGTACCTGGGGGGACTGGTGGGTGGCAGCTGGACATGAGCCAGCACTGTAGCAAAGCCCGGCTGAAGAGTACCTGGGGGGACTGGTGGGTGGCAGCTGGACATGAGCCAGCACTGTAGCAAAGCCCGGCTGAAGAGTACCTGGGGGGACTGGTGGGTGGCAGCTGGACATGAGCCAGCACTGTAGCAAAGCCCGGCTGAAGAGTACCTGGGGGGACTGGTGGGTGGCAGCTGGACATGAGCCAGCACTGTAGCAAAGCCCGGCTGAAGAGTACCTGGGGGGACTGGTGGGTGGCAGCTGGACATGAGCCAGCACTGTAGCAAAGCCCGGCTGAAGAGTACCTGGGGGGACTGGTGGGTGGCAGCTGGACATGAGCCAGCACTGTAGCAAAGCCCGGCTGAAGAGTACCTGGGGGGACTGGTGGGTGGCAGCTGGACATGAGCCAGCACTGTAGCAAAGCCCGGCTGAAGAGTACCTGGGGGGACTGGTGGGTGGCAGCTGGACATGAGCCAGCACTGTAGCAAAGCCCGGCTGAAGAGTACCTGGGGGGACTGGTGGGTGGCAGCTGGACATGAGCCAGCACTGTAGCAAAGCCCGGCTGAAGAGTACCTGGGGGGACTGGTGGGTGGCAGCTGGACATGAGCCAGCACTGTAGCAAAGCCCGGCTGAAGAGTACCTGGGGGGACTGGTGGGTGGCAGCTGGACATGAGCCAGCACTGTAGCAAAGCCCGGCTGAAGAGTACCTGGGGGGACTGGTGGGTGGCAGCTGGACATGAGCCAGCACTGTAGCAAAGCCCGGCTGAAGAGTACCTGGGGGGACTGGTGGGTGGCAGCTGGACATGAGCCAGCACTGTAGCAAAGCCCGGCTGAAGAGTACCTGGGGGGACTGGTGGGTGGCAGCTGGACATGAGCCAGCACTGTAGCAAAGCCCGGCTGAAGAGTACCTGGGGGGACTGGTGGGTGGCAGCTGGACATGAGCCAGCACTGTAGCAAAGCCCGGCTGAAGAGTACCTGGGGGGACTGGTGGGTGGCAGCTGGACATGAGCCAGCACTGTAGCAAAGCCCGGCTGAAGAGTACCTGGGGGGACTGGTGGGTGGCAGCTGGACATGAGCCAGCACTGTAGCAAAGCCCGGCTGAAGAGTACCTGGGGGGACTGGTGGGTGGCAGCTGGACATGAGCCAGCACTGTAGCAAAGCCCGGCTGAAGAGTACCTGGGGGGACTGGTGGGTGGCAGCTGGACATGAGCCAGCACTGTAGCAAAGCCCGGCTGAAGAGTACCTGGGGGGACTGGTGGGTGGCAGCTGGACATGAGCCAGCACTGTGCCCTTGCAGCCTAGGCCAGCACTGTGCCCTTGCAGCCTAGAACAAAACCAAGGGCAAGGTGTTGCACCTCGGTTGTGGCACCCTCCACTAACAGTACAAGCTGGGGAGATAAGGATGAAGCAAAGCCCGGCTGAAGAGTACCTGGGGGTACTGGTGGGTGGCAGCTGGACATGAGCCAGCACTGTGCCCTTGCAGCCTAGAAAGCCAACCATATCCTGGGCTGCATCAAAAGAAGTGCAGTTGGCAGGTTGGGGAGATGACCCTGCTCCTCTACTCTGCACTATGAGACCTCACCTGGAAGACTGTGTTCAGGTATGGAGTGTTCAGTAAAGGAGAGATGTGGATTTGTTGGAGTATGTCCAGAGGAGGGCCACAGAAATGATCCAAGGGGTGGAACACCTCTTCTACAAGAACAGGCTGAAAGAAGAGGGACTGCTCAGCCTGGAAGAGTCTCCAGAGAGTCATGATAGCAGCCTTTTGGTATTTAGAGGGAGGTTATAAGAAAGAATGGGACAGATTCTTTAGGAGGATCTGTTGTGCTAGAACAAGGAGAAATGGTTTCAAACTGAAAGCAGGGAGATTTAGACTGGACATGAAGAAAAGGTTTTTTACAATAAGGGTGATGAGGCAGTCACTCAGGTGCCCAGAAATGTGTTGGATGATCCATCCTTAGAGACGCTCAAGGTCAGGTTGGACAAGGCTCTGGCTCTGAATACCCCAATCTAGTTGCAGGTGTTCCTGTTCATTGCTGAGGAGTTGAACTGAATGATCTTTAAGAGTCTCTTCTAGCTCAAACGATTCTATGATTCTAATCTGGAAAACATTCCTAATATGAAAATATCAAATACCTTTCCTATTTGATTTTGAATTAGAAATAAAATTGAAATGAAATGAAGGGATAGTTTTTCAGCTCTGTTGTAGTGGATAGATCTTAATAACCATGGGAACTTTCTAAGTTCACATAGGGAAATTCAGGGAATATTGTACTTCTGGGGACTGGGTCATCTGTTGTAGCCAGATGTTTATATTAAAAATTATGTTTCCTTCTAATATCAGAATAAATCATTTGGAAGAGAAGATCATATTCCTTTAAATCTATTGTGCTCACAGTTTCACAGCACCAGTTGACAATCTTTCTCAGTCTTTTCAATACGTAATAAATTTAACAGAATTGGAAAGTAAAGAAGAGGTCCTACCATCAGTCTTCTAGTGTTGGACATTCAGGCATGTCTAGTTTAAAATTTTTTAGAAGGAAATCAGCAAGTGCTTTAAAAAGCAGATTGATTTGAAGTAATTTGTTGATAACTTTCTTGCTTCAGCTGTGGACAGCATGATCAGATGGTTTTGTTTTCCTTCAACTATTTTAAGATTCAAACTTAAGTCTGCTTGGTAAAATAGTTATTCATACGCTAGTACCTTAGAGTAAGACAGAAGTCACAGAAATTCAATGAAATTTCTGAGTATTATCTTGATCTAAGCAATCAAGATGGCTGAAGTATTAATGACTGTACAAATCTCAGGTTTTTCAGCTGAAGTAGTGTTCAGATGAACTAGTTATTCCTACGGCAGAGAAGTAAACAAAAATTAATTTGGGAATGTTCGCTTTTCATAATGTGAGCTTTTGTACTTCTATTATGGGGACAGATGGAATATGGGAAAAATTAAAAGTGTTAATTGATTTTGTTTGAATCCTGTTACATTCTGTTTGATGTGAATTGTTAAGTTGTCAAAACATTAAGTTGTGTAAGAAATTGAGCAGAGAATAAAAACAAAGACAACTCTATTGATATCAGAGGTCTGTCTTCAGCTAACATACTACATTCACAGTAGCTATCCCATCTCATACTGCTGAAAGACAGGAGGAATCGCAAAACAGCAATAAAAATTAAAGAAAAATCTGTTCTCAGATAATTAAAATTAGTTTTGTTTTCTTTATGAAAATAAATGCTCAAATGCAGAATTTATTTTGAGGAAATCAGTTGAGTTCAAGAATCATTAGAAGGTCATCTTATGACGATGAATATGCTTGGGACCTGTGTTAGATAATGTTCTTTAGCTTCTGGTTTTCTACCTCTCACAAGAAATACGATTATTTTATGTCTCGCCTCTAGAAGCAGATACACATAGCACTTGGAAAAGCTAGATAACTTCATCACGCAACTCAGAAACCATGAAGAAGGTAAGAGGACAAACATATTCAGTTTATATTCCCATTTTTTGTGCGAAATCATTTTATTTGCCAAAAATATTGCAATAAATTATTAACTTGCAGGCTTTGGTAAGAGTACTTTGGGTAATATTTTGCTATAATAAACATAATTGAAATAGTTATGTATAATCAAAGAAATCTCAAATTTCAGAATTTTCCTCTTAATGTATCTGTTCACATTGGCATTTATGTAGATTAGCATAATATTTTGTTTAACATCGTTAATCTGTTGGTGGATGAGAAGAATGGCTGTTACAATTTTATCATATAAAGTGTTGGATTTATATTAATTTGGACAACTTTATATTACAGAAATATTTTTCATCATAGTTATGATTACTTATGTTGAAACTGATAAAACTACCCATTTAGGAATTTACTGAGCCTCTTAAAGCCAGTCTTTGCTTGGCAATAATAGCTTTTAAAAGAAGCCATACTGGCCGTAGATAGACAAGTGAGTTGAATTCAAGTAATGCAGAGTCACCACTTACTACAAGGAAGAAGTTGGCCCAGGGTGCCAGTGAACACCCAGTTGCCAAGAGATTTTCAGCTCAAAAGAAAGAGAAAAATTAGTGGAGTTGAACAAGTACAGGAGTATCTCTCCTTTTTATCAGTATTCTACTCTATATAATATTCTATATAATATTCTTACCTACTGTAGTTTTTGGTCAATCCAAGAAAACAACACACCTTCTATATTACAATGTAAAAAGAGAAGTGAAAAAAGACAATTGTGAACAGAAGCTAATGAGAAAAACTGGTGCATTTATCCTGCAGGAGGTTTGATATTTTCCCTTTTAAGAGAATATATTAACAAAACAAAACAAAACAACACAAAACAAAACAAAACAAAGAAACAAGAAAAAAAAAACAACAAAAAATCGTGTAGTTCTTTTGAATTTGAAGGACAAGATTATATTGTTTCCTAAAATGCCTGCCAGGTAAGCTAAAACTTATTTTCCCCATTTCCAAGTCAGGTTCTCATCTGAAACATAATTAACAAATGTAACAAAAATTTTGTTGTGTCATTTTTTTCTCCCCTTCCATGTGGAACTATTAATTCTTTTATAAAAGAACGATGTTAATCAGTCTTCATTATCTGTGGTAAAATACACCTTTTATACCAAAATCTTTATACTTAATTCAAATGTTGTTCCTAAACTACCCCTACAGATTTAAAACAGAAGTATGCAATAACTTGTTGAAATGAAATGTTACAGTAAGTGTAAAGATAGATCCTGTTTATTTTAAATGAGTGGGAAGCATTATCTGAATTTCAGTGGCACCAGGCATGTCCTAATTACATGAATTCTAAGTCACTGTCTTCAAAGTCTATTTATACTGCTGACATCCCAAGGAATCATCTTCATCTGCAGTCATCAAGATCGTCTTGATAGTGGGGATGTAAAAGAAGCTTAATCCCAAGGAAGTGTATGCATTGTGAAAAACTTATTTTAGGATGTTTTCCACGTATTTATTTAACATTATTTCAATAAAACATTAGGAAATGTTTGAGTTTTTTTGTCACATAAGAGAGATGGAAATTCACACAAAGCTCAATACCATGTTGCAAGAGGCTGGGGGTACTTCAAAATCATTGCTTCCAGTCTTTTTCCTGGGCAGAACCGGTTTATCGTCTTCCTGACAAGGAATGCCAATTTTCTAATTTGTCATGGAAAATCTGGATGAAAACTGCGTCCCAGCTGTAAACCAAGGAATGCTTAAAGTTGAAAATATGAATTTGTCTTCAGCAAAAGGTCATCTCGATTTTTCATCTCCTGCTTGGTAAAGTAATTTGGTTCTGATTGGAAAAAGTGGAAAGTGCACAGAGCAGTCAATATAAAGACATATCAGGAATTTAAAGGGAAACGAATCAAGAAAATTAGAAATGTATTGATAATCTCTAGCAGTAGTTTTTGAAGGGATAAAAGCAGACAGTGCTCATTTTAAGAGTAAGAAGCATTCCTGTAAGAGGTAAATATGGAAGGTGTTAAAAGCAAAAACATACTTCCCAGGAAAGTAATTATAATTCAATAAAAATATTTTCAGTAAAAATATGCATTGTATTAGATTTAAATATATAGCATATATGCTTAGAAGTCACTTCAGTAGCAAAAATAAATCAATATGAATGATTGCCTAAGTGCAAAATGCTTCATTAAGGTAAAATGAAAAAGAATTGTTTAAGATTTATAGAATATCTATAATAGAAAGGAATACAGATCACTACTGTCATTTAAGGATTCTTAAACACTAGCTTTTGAATGTTCTTAGCTTTTCATATAACAATAGCTACAAAAAGGACTTGAAAAGAACTGCCTTTTAATGTTTATGACAAACTCTCTTCTGATCCTCAAAGTGTTGAATATAGGTGTTTCTGCACTGTGGTCAAGTGTCATTTAGCAGTAGTTTAGAGAACAGAAGTGTAACAAGTGAACTTCAGCACAGACTACAAAAAGTTAGCTTGGAATCCTTGGTAGATAATTAACCTACCTTGGTGGTAAACGTTGTATTCATGAACTAAAATATACAGCAGAATAGCTGAAAATCTACTGTCTTTTCGAGACTGGACCGTCTAGTACACAAGCAGGCTGGAAAATTTTTGTCACCTAATTTGAAATTTACAGACTGGCTCCCTTAAACTTCCTGTGCAGACTCATCGAAAGGCATTTGCTTCACTCACACACATGTGCACTACAATGAACTGAATAGTTTTCTGGAGATACTGATATTTTTCCACAACTGTAAAAAAAACTCTTTGAAATCTTACTTCAGCCTTAAATGTATATACATTTATATTATATAATAATAAATAATGTAAATGTATAAATTAAAGGCAAAGTAATACCAGAGACTACAACAACAAAAAGCTCTTAAAATAGTTTTCATAATATGTTCAGTAACTGTTAAACAACCAGAAACTGAAGTCATTTAGTTTTGGACTCAGTAAGGGTCAGGAATCTGTATAAAAGGGATCAGATTACATCATCACAAAAAATGTATCTGTTTAGTTACACATTTCATTTATTATGATCTGTACATAACTGGAATATGATTCATTTTCCTATAAAAATTTCTTCCTCCGCTGGTGGTTTATTGTCTTATAGTACAAATTATCCAAGAGAAATGGTGACCTGTTTTACTTTATCAACTTCCTGACCATGTCCCTGGGATGTAGTAGTGTAATCAGCCTGATTCCAGTGGAGTCTATAGGATTGCATCTCTGACAGATTTGACTCCTAACTGAAGACTTAGGAAAAAAAATCTTTGCATATAAAATGCAACCTATTTGGTTAATTAGGTTAAAATTAGAGATGCAGCATAGTCTGAAGATGCGTGTGCACTTCAGACATGAAGAAAGACTGTGTACCCAAAAATTGGATATTCACCCTCAGGTATGGAATGTAATCTAGCAAACAGATCTTCCAGAGCCTGCTTTGGCAGGGGATTGGACTAGGTGATCTCTAGAGGTCCCTTCTCACCCCTAGATTTCTGTGATTCTGTGAAATGTTGTCTTTTGCCTAAAACACTGTACATATTATAAGCTGTTAGTAGATATCTTGTAGTCACTGAAGGGAGTTATTCAGCACACCTAGATTAGATAGCAAGAGGTATGTGCTTGCTCTAAATTGACATTTGTCCTCAGCAAGACATGCCAAAATAAAGAAAAAACAATATGATAAATTCTTATTTTTGGAGAGGAAATTCCTGACTTCCTCACCGTATATTTTCACTGACATGGAGATCAGTCTGTTACTTTGCTTGGAAGATAATATGGAGCAATCAGAAAGAAGTATTTGAAAAAATGTTCATCTTCTATTTTTGCCTGTATAATCTTTGCATATGCTCAGATTTACATATGAAATAATTTGGTCACTAGTTTTATGTAGTAATGAGCATGTTTTAGTCTACAGTGAGCACAGGATAGATATATCAAAACACAGTTGTAGATTTACAGTAAGAGCTAATAGTAAGTAGTGAAGAGATGTCATAGTGACACGAAGGAAAGAGAGAAATGATTCCCATCTTATTTGATTACAAAACCTCTCCAGCTGGTTTTCTTGGCACAGAATAGTAGAGAAAAGAAGGAAAGCTATGTGGAGGATGCAGCTTAATCTGAAAGTGTAAATCTGACTGTAAAAGAAAAAAAAATAAAAAATATAAAATCTGTAAAAAAAAAAAGTAGATTCTGATGAATGATTCATTATTTTAATGTCATCCTGTTTTCGTGTACACCCTCTCCTTTCCTTCGTGCAAACTGTTTGAGTAACTGTTAAGGATTTAGTCTTACAATGAAGCTTTTGTAACATTCTGGATCCTTGTCATGTTGGCAAGTTAGTCATTCCGTTTATGTAAGGACAACAAGAAGGCAGAGAGCAGTTGTCCTGCTGGGATAAGAAAAGATTTAAAACAGAACTGGCTAAGTATTACTTTGACATACAAAGTTAGTTGTTTTTTCCCTTAAGAACCAAATGTTGGCAGGTAGCAAGTGTGGAGGAAACTTGAACTTCTTTCAGTGTTCTTTATTCCAGCAGATGTCACTAAGAGTCAGTAGCACTAATAGGATGCCCATATAAGAGACAAACAAATATTTTGAATGAGAAAAGTATGCAAAGGCTTTTCCCAGGTACCATAGTAATGTTTCACCACTTAAATCCTATTTTTTTTATTTTTTTTATTTTTTTTTGGACCGTGGTTGTTAAATAAACTTCATTTCAGATGTTATGGTAAAATGCACAGAAAAATGTATGAAAATCTGTTATTGAGAGTATTCTGATCATTATGCAAGCAAAAAATAGTATGCAAATTTTTGGTTGAAAGAAGAACAAAGAAAATTGTGAATATTCAGGTGAATATCATGAGTGTGTAAGATCTTTGAGAGAAGGAACACCTTTTTGCTGTTACTCTGGTGTTACTGTGATATCCATTAACAAAGCCAATTGCAAACAAAAGATGCTGGTCCATTACGTCATGTCACAGATTATTTCCCATATGGTTTTAATAAGAGCAAAACATAGACTCCACTTATATTTGCTGTTGTTCTGTCTGCCGTCTTTAGCAAATGTGCCATTTGCATGAATTTTTCTTGGATTTTAGTTAATGGGCAGAGTTTGAGGTCAGAGATGGGACTATGGTATGTAAGAAAGGAGAGGAAACTGGGCAAAAAGCTGCCTTTTGAAAAATAACACTTTCCCCTCCAAACCAAAGGTGCAGCCTGCAACCTCTGCAGCACAGCAACAAAAACATTCAGCTAGTGGTGCAAGAACATCAGGAACAGATGTTGATGCAGCACTCGCATAATTGCTATTTCTCCATTCACCAGCCTCTGTTATCTAATCCCCTGTCGTTATTCAGCTTCCTAGTAATAAACTATTCTTATATTTCATCTGTTTTGATATTGCATCTGTGTTCACAAATCCTGTGTCAGTTTAGTGCTCCTGATTTCTATAGCTATACATGAGAGTCAGGCCCTCGGCTTCATTAAAAATGTAAAGCCCATTCTGTAAGAATAGAATGCCCTTCAAACAAACAAAAATCAACAACAACAACAACAAAAAGCAAACACATTTCACTTACAACATGTAATAAACGCACAGTGTGAAGGTAGTATACTTACTCTCTAATTTGTTCTGTCACTAGCCTCATAGACTCATCAGCTCTTTAAATACCAAAAACCCTGATGATGCTTGGAAGAACACAAATTCAGCTCCTTAAATTTTTATATTTTTAAATGGGTGTAGTTCTCACAAGCATCTGTGTCTCATCAAGAATTTGTCTTCATAAGAAAGTTCTTATTAATCCCCTAATTGTGGGTTATGGCTGGCCAAATTTTGAAGACTGAGAATGTCAGCAGTTTGTAAAAGCATTACAGCCTCTCAATTTTAGAAATGTTACTAGGTCCCTATTACAGAAGTTCTCTGCAAGCTTCATAACTTTATAGTATTCTGTTATTCATTGCTCTCTATTCCTCTTCTCTATTCCTTTTTACAATACTCTGCATGAATAAAGGGATCATAACATCAGTGCAATGGAGCTACACCTTGGATGTAACAAATCAGTTATGGGCCAGTAACGCTATGGTACTCAACCATTGCCAGCATACAAAACCTGCGCTTGGAAGCAAGTGAGTGGAATTCAGTGGTAGACTCCAGCCTCAGGAGAAGCAAAGAGTGACTGAAGCAGCTGAAACTGCTTAAGTTGGCAGAACGTGTTCGAACTAAATTGGCATGTGATCAGAACACCAGAAGTTAATATCTCATTGCTTTAAAAAGCTGGGGTTATGTTTAATAAAAATGTTGGTGGTATTGACTTCATATCTTATTTATCAGCTCTAAAATAAGAAGAAATCCCATAATCCATCAGAATATTTTCTGTGAGCATTGGCTCTTCTGGCAAGTTGCAAGTCTTGACAGCAAAGACAGAACCAGTGTGCAAGTTCCCAATAAAGATATGCCATGTACTAACCTGGCCCTTAGGCCATGTTCGTCATGTGGACATATTGGTAAAATACCAGTTGCATTTTTTTGTCTCTCCTCATCAATATATGATTCCATATGCTTGTTTCTCAAAGATGAAAACAAAGGGTTGTTTTTTTTTTGTTTTGTTTGTTTGTTTTGTTTTTAATTTTATTTCTATAAGTTTGAATTTTCCTCCTTCTTTCAACAAGCCTTGACTCTGATTCTTATTATACAATTTCGGCATTCATTCTCAAAGCATATACAGAACATTAGTCTTCCTTTCAAATTTTCTTTTTGTTTTGCATTTAAGAAAGATAAATTTTGCTTGTCAGATCGCTTCTTTGACCCAGAGTTTCAGATACAAGGAACTGGAAAGGAGCTGTGAAAATATTCACAATTTTGATACTTACTGAATACGGAGTCTGAGGTCACATTTCTGTAGGAGCAGGGAACTGCCTTTGTTTCTACCAAGGCCCCAGAGAAACACAGCCTTACAAAAGAGACTGCCCTCCACAGAATATGTCATAACCAGATTGAATGAAGTCAGAAAAGGACTAAAAATGCATGTACTACCTGCATCCATATCAACAGACTTCAGAATGTAGCAAACACTACCAACAGTCTTATTAAATAAAATAAAACAGGATTTTTTTATCTCATGTCTATGAAAGAAGAAAACTGTATACTAAATTTTATTTGTATTAGTTCCCTTCTCTCTTCCAAGCAGTCATTAAAATCCTCATTTATTTTAACCTTTATTATGAAAGTGAGCCTACAAGTGTCTCTTAGATCTGCGCAGAGCCCCACAGATGTAAAAGAGAAAGTTTATAAATAGTAACTATGGAAAGGGTTGACTAGGGTCTTTTGAGAGTGAGTAATATTTGGCATCTGAAATATTTGTAACTGGTCGTAATTTTCGTTAAGAAGGTTAGACATTCTAAGTTGAGCAAACCTTTCCTGGTGAATGAATATATAAGTTTCTCCATTCCCCTTTGAAGAATTTTTTTTATTTGGTGAAAAATGTATTACAACATTTCAGTCATCTTAGGCAGTGTCCGTTCAAACTGAAGGACTTCAAAAAAAAACTAATAAAAAGTAATTATGGAAAGCACACTTCTTGATGGTAAATGCTTTCTGCAGTCTGTGTCTTTAATGGAAAATTCACTCTTACAAACCTCAAATTAAAAAAACAACAGGATTAAATTAAGTCAGGTAAGGCTGGTTCTTAGGCAACTCATCTTTCTGAATCCCATGAAGGTGACCCAATAATAAAATCCCAACTTTTTTCAAGTTGTGAATGTAAACCTTATACTTTTCTGTGAACCTAGTATCATTATCTCTGTATAGTGTATCAGTTGCCTCTGTAGAACCCATTTAGAAGTAGAATATATACTATAAAGAATTTAGTTAACTAATTTAGATTTGGATTTACATAAAATGTCAGGACAAAATATGATTTATAGGGTAACCTAATAACCATGTTATATTGATATTATTGACTCCCATCTCTAAATATTGCAAACTATCCCATAAAATTTAGTGGCTGTGAATTCTCTCTTGAGAAATTTTGACGTTGTCTATATGTTCATTTTAAACAGAAAAATCAATCTACCATGTAAAATCTACTGTTCCAAACATTAAAAAAGTATATTTAAAAAATCAAGGTCATTTTGTTGTTGTCTTAAGAATTTTCAGGTTTTTTTTAGTTTTTGAAGTCACCAGTATCTCTAGAACACACATTATGTTGAAGATGTCTTTGAACAGAAGAACTTGAAAGAAGAAAAATATTTTACTGTAGAAGATTTTTCTTTAAAAATATTACTTGAAGTGTCAGCATATGGACAGTAGGAAAACAGCTAAATAATTCAGAAGAGCAGTTCTGGAAAACTGGTGAAGTAGAGCTCAGGTTTCCCTCTATCATTATCTTTAAAATCTGTGAATTTAGGAGTATCTTGACATCATGGGTATACGACCCATTCAGTAATTCCTGAAAACAATGAACCATCAGCACTCAACAGCAGTTACTAATAGCCAAGTCTGACAATATACATACTCAGGCTGCCTATGATTTTCTGACCACTGTATATGAAAATGCCACATGATACATTTATTCTTCAACTTAACATATATATAGTCCCACAAAACTCCATTCAGAGCTCCTATTATACTCACACAGATGTGTCATCAATTCCACAGGCATATTAGTATTCCAAAAGTGTTTATGAATCAATTGGTGTTGATATATTTCAGCCCTGGATTTTTCTATGCTCATGAGTATGTAGATTAATTAATATGTTAATATATTTATTAACCTGATTTTACCTGTAAGAAAAATTCTAGATCTGAAAACAGTTACTCCTACTTAATTAATGTATTGCAAAGACGCAGAGTGACTTTGGTATTTCTTTCCCCTTTGGTAATCTAAATTGACTGTTTTATTCATTTTGGATATTTAAGCACTATTATTAAAAGATAGAGAAAGTAAAATCTGTTGTCTTTGTTTTTATTTTAAAAGACAAAAAAACTCAGTTCATAGTTTATTTTTATGGTGTTTTCATGGTGAAAATTTTCGTCAACTTATCTTTTGCTTGGTTGAATAGTTTACTGGATGAAACTTCATAATTTGAATGATAAAGAAACATTATTGTTCAATTTAAAATAAATTCTAGTGCAATGTTTTAAGAACTATGAAAATGAGATGTTAATACCCAAATAATAAAATGACATATATAAATACTTAATTGGATAATTCCAAATATGTACATTCATCTTCACAGATAAATTCCTACATTTATAACCACAAATTATAAAAAAGTTGAAATTCTGCCTGAAGTTTTAAAATATGGTATTTGAAGACTTAATCCATGTTAGAAGCCAATTTTAAATCTCACAGTTTGCCTAACCACGCAAATATACTTACCTCTTTGTTCCTTGACAAGGCTTGGCCTTGTAACATGCTATTTAAAAAAGCAAATAAACAGCATGAACTTGTTCAAACTCTGGGAATATTTCAGCCTACAGCTCAGCAGAAACCTTTGTCTGAAACCAGTGAACTTCTCAGGACCATTGAGAATTGACCAGAGGGGCCAATTAGCTGTTGTACTGTCTCACTGATTCTTTGTAAATAATTTATGGAACTGAGAAGGCAGGCAGGTTTTTGCTACTCGTTTCAGGTAATCTGTGCCACTCAGCTGAATTCAGTGGGCCAGTACATATCTAAACCCATGGAGAATCTAACACAAATTGGTACCTCTTATTTATCTAGTATATTCCTTCCATCTAAAACTAAACTTTGTTCAGCATTAAAAAAAATATATATATCAATATTCTTTTTATAACAAGTCAGTTCTTTGCACTTCTTTTATTTCCAGAGGTAAGGTAAGGTGGAAGGTAGCTCTCATTAAAAAGAGATTGGTTTCACAGCAAAGGCAGATACCTAAGCATCAGTTTGCTACCACAAGATAGAAATAACCAACATCCTAAGGCATTTTTAGACAAGTCTGATTGCATCCTGTAGCTTTTGAGAATGCCTAAGAAATTAATTTAATTGAAATGTCATACATTGCTTTGACTATGCCTGAGTATTATTGAATTGAGAATGTTTTACCATCCATAAAATATATGGAACAAATGAATACAGCTTTCTCCATTTAGTCAGAAGGCAGTACCTCAGGCTGCAGACCCTGAGCGATGTTTCCTGCTGAAGAAAGTGTGGGATGTGGATTCACACTTAATCTACTTATTTGCCAAATATGGGGCAGAATACAGTGCATTCTGGGGTGTGGAAGGCTGACATTACCTAGCTGGCTGAATTTACTAACTCATTTGATATAGGTCTGTAAGGCTATCTAAAAGATGTTTAGACTGGGCCCCAAATGAAAAATTGCTTTTTAGCTGCAGAGTTATCTGGGCAAATGCTTCTGGCTCTCACTGCTGTTTCCAGCTGTTCCTAAAATCCCTAAACTCGTTTTATTTTTTTATTCTTTTTTGCCAGAATGAGTGTAAAAATCCATCAGTCTTTCCTGTTAAGAGCTTCAAAACTAAGTATATACAAACATTCCAAACATTAATTTGCATGTAGACAATCCCTGTTTTTTGCCACTGTTTAAGATTTTCTACAGTGGTACTCCTGACAGAGGTTTATACTTATATTCAGGAAGGATAAATGGAAGCAACTGCCAGCTTGGATCCAGAATTCTCATTTAAGAATTAAGGTAAATAAGTACTTAAATTGTTGCTTGTGAGTGCTACAAATCTGGAAATTAAATTAAAAAAATAAATAAATCTTGTTCCTAATATTTCAAATAAAATATCTCTTGCAAAATCAAAGTAAAATAACAGGTATCTTCTGTACTATATTTTTTTTTCTAGGCAACAAGATTAAGATGATCCTCTTGAAAAAAAAAACAAAAAGAAAAAAGAAATAGATATGTCAGTTGTTAACTAACCCTGTAACATTATGAAAACTTATAATCTTGTAAAACGGGAATAATCTGTGTCAGAGTATTCCATCAAATGTCCTACCACTTACTTCATCGTCACATCCTCAAATATATGTTCTCATCTTCATTTTCATCTTTCCTCTGGAGGACTTTGAAGAATTCTGTTCTAAAATGGAGAAGGAAGGACATATTCAGAGGGGTAATTTTGTTTAGGTGATGGTTTTGTTGTTTTGGTGGTTGATTTTTTTTTGTTTGTGGATTTGTTGTTTGTTTGTTTTTCATAGTTGTTGCTACCAATCTTCATCATTGCCTTAGATGAATTCTGCTAAATCTGTTTTCTGTGTGAATTCTTCAATGACTGATGGTCCTAGCTCCTGCAGACAGTAACCTCACAGCAGCGACCGGTATCTTTCTGGAAAGATCATATGAAGATAAATCAATTAGACAAGGGTTATTTTAAAAAGACAATGCAGACAAGTTTTCAGGAGACTTAAGAAGTGGGCTCTGCTCTGAATTTCGCAATTGGTGTGGTCCAGAATAGTAAATTGTCTCCCATGGAGAGTCCATTTTGTATTCAGCCAAGAAGCTTTAGGAAAAACTAACTCAGTTTGAAAGCACAATAACTCTTTCCTGAAGCTACTGTATCTGGGTATCTCAAAGTTACTGTGCTCAAATTCTAGGATATGACCTGACTAAATTCATTTTCATGAAGTATAAAAATAAAGTCTTTTGCTTACTTTACTGTTGAAATTCTGACATTGTTAACTTCACAAAGATTCTATTCATATTTCACTGTTAGAAGATAAATTTACTTGAAAAAGTATCTTTAAGAGGACTTGATGTGTTTAAAGCTATGTCTTTTTCCATCAAAATCAAAAGTTAACTTGGAAATAAATAAAAGAATGTAAATCAAATTTAGTGAATGCCATTTTATGATCCATCCCAATGCATATAATTGCCATAGGTAGAAAATACATCTGTGGTAAAGAAGTGGAAAATTGGAACATTATGGAGTTTCCACCAAGCTCCCTTGTAAGTGAATCTAAACTAATCTTTAGTGAATTCCTGAGAAAGCATGAAGAGGTTTCTCATCCTACAAAAAACTGCTGAGCAAGTGAAAACAGAGCCAATACAGACACTGACACTTTGCTTTAAGAATTTGGATGCGTTAGTTAATTTGATTTCTGCAAAGACAAAACTAAACAGAGATAGAAATTACTTCTCTCTGGGGTGTCTGATAACCTATATTAAGTAAACTTAATAGAGACTGTAAAACAAAAGCCTTTGAATGAAAAGTTGTTCTATACTGGTGGTCAAACTGTATTATCTGGACAGATTCACAACACATAATGCTCTAGTTAAACTATTGCTAAGTTTACTCATCTGCAGCAGTAGATTGTAGTGTATTCATACGTGATAGGATTTTAAACTAACCAGTCAGTTGTGGCAACGTGAAACCTGGTATTTACACAGATTTTTGGTGAAATTTCAGGCTACTTATGCTGTCTTACTAATTTATTTTAATCGCACTTTGATCAAGCTATACTGCTGAATATCCTCAGTGGGTATTATAAGCATATATAAAGAATAAGAGTTTTAGGAGGATACAGACTGGATACCCCTAGTATTGAAGCAAATGGAAAGGACAGAGAAGGAAGTTATCCCCCACTGTTTATGTCATCCCAGCCTATTGATGGTGGCACACTGGGAGACCCGTGGCACCCAAGTGATCTGTCCTGATTGGGCATGAAAACACCAGGATCTAGACATTACAAAAGTATTGAGACACTAAGGGGTTATAAGTGCTACCAAATGCTAAGGGTAATAGGAGGCTTAAAATGCTGCAGTCAGCAAAACGATTTATACTTAATTAGAGTGCCAAGAGCTTGATGCTTCTAGCCTTGTTTCCCCACGAAAAACTTTCCTAAATTCACAGAGCTCTGTAGTGAATGTATGTTTGTACCACAAAATTGTTGGAGAGAGAATACTTCAGAATATTTGTCCAGACATGAGACCTATAATTTTACACCAAATTGGGTCTAATTGCCAGCAAAGACATTGCTTATTCTGGGGCACTCTTATAAGACTTGCTTTAGCTGCAATGAAAGTCAGACCCTCCTACAGTCTGCAAAGTAAAGCCCTCTGACCCAGGACTAATTTCTCTGTCTAGGATTACCCACTGAGAAAAATACTGAGAACTAATGATCTGTCCTTTCCTCTTCCCAGAACTGAAAGGCAGACTAGGAATCACAGTGCCAAATTCCATCTAGAACCGAGTCAAATGAAAGTAGAGGGAGGTGTCTACAAAGCCACAGAGACAAATTAAGACACTGGAGAGAGGCACCAAAGTACAAGACAGTGGCAGACGTTACCAGAAGGAAACTGTCCTGGGGCCCCAAAAGGTATATTTGCAGTTTTATAATAACTTTTCCAAATGGAGGAGAAGAAGAACCATGTGCTAGTCAGACCATTAGAAAAGCTGGATCCAATAGCTGTTCTGCCACAGACTTTCCTGAGAGTAGTCAGATAGCAATTTTTTATGGCTCAGAGACATAAAATTCAGCTCTAATGCCTCTTTTTCCCCATTCAGCTGCAAAATTGAGAGTGACAGTTCTTCACTATTTCACAGAACACACTGAAGACTTTGAATTGCTGAAACATTAGGGTAATAGGAGTTGTAGAAGCACCTAAGTGTGCTTTTACTAATAAACATAATTTCTTTTAAGGAAGCTGCTTATTTTCCTATTCACAAGTCTCCAAGGAGAAGAGATCTACATGTCCATTGAGATCTGTACAACAGCAGTTTTTTCATCAACAGTTTGTCCTAAAATGAAACTATAAAAAGCTATATACATTTCCTTTAATTATGACACCTTAGCTTCAGATCTTGGAGGAAAGAAATTGTAGATGACAGAACTTGCTGTACTTTAGATAACTGCCATCTCAAAGACTACCAGAGATCACTGTCTTAAATTTTTTCAATAATTACTAAAAATGTTTAAAAAGGAGCAAAAATCTGACAACAGTATTATTTACGCTTTTAATTTTCCTTTTTGAGCACAGAGAATCTCAGTTCCAATGCACTGACTAGAGAACAAGTGAAGGATCTAATCATTAATGTTATGTTTGCTTTGGGACAATCTCTCAATTGTCAGGGAGTTGCATACAACAAAGCAATGGTATGGATTGCAATATTTTATAAAGAAAGATTAAGCACATCATATAGGACCTTTTCCCTCAAAATGATCATATGTTATGCAAGACATATAAATCCTTATTTCAAATTTCATTTTCTTAATTATTAGAGGACTCCTTATGGTCCAGAGAAAAATTATTGAGGCTAATAATACTTAAAGTGTTGTGAAGAATTAGGCAGAAATGTAGAGAAAAAAAATAGTAGAGGGATTTTCTTCTCTGAGAAAAAATTATTTAACAAGAACAAAACATTACTTTCTTATGTGTAGTGAAAAAATAATTATCAATTGAATTATATGTTAAAGTGTCTCCCAAATAGAGATTAATGGCTAGGTTTGGTGAACATACTTAAGCAGCTCCTGTTGTGACTGTGCTTGCAGCTAACAGTGTCACCTAGTTTCCAGTGGAGTCAGTGGCTGTGGGTCATTTGACTCATGGACTTGGATCACATCCAGACCCTACACATCTACATGCTTGCAATTAATCAACAATCAATTGATGCTGTAGAAACCAGATTAAACTATTTAGCTTTCATAGTTCGAAACTAGTTGGGCATTCTCAGATGAAAAAAATACATAACTGAAGAGACGTAAATGTGAAGGGGAAACTTATTCAGGATTTCCGCTTTCCCTGTGTTACTGATTGTATCTGTCACTTGGTGACAGCCAAGTCCAGCTAAACCAGTGTATAGCTTTGTATGAAGATCAAAATACCAGTCTTCAAGTAAGCCTATTAATTAATTAACAAAACTTTATTTATTTTTTTATTTTATATGGACTTGCATTCAAATTAGTTGTTATCTTGCAAATGTTCAGAAGAAACAGGTGAAGAAAAGAAAAATATCTTTAAGATTTTTACCCCTTAAGCTATAAATGAGACAAGGGGACACCAGGAACACAGTTAAGTTTATTCAATTTAAAAGAAGAGAAAACAACACTTATTTCCAGTCAATTACCTGCTACACTTTTTACTATACTTTTAGAAGACAGAATACTTAATTCCAGTTTCATGTACACAGTCATTTGTAAAATAAATTAGATTCCTGATTCTGCATTTGTCATTCTGTGTGTCTTGGCACAGAATTGGCAAGAAAATCCCTCTACCATGCAAGCCAGAGCTGGCAGGTGAGATCAGTTACTGAGACAACTGATGCCTGAGCCCTGGAGAGAAAGGCCTGTGCTTCCTCAGGAGTACATTTCCAGTGAGGTCTCAGAATGTGTAAGCTTACTTGTATCTAGCTTCAAATGTATCATAAACAAGACTATACATAAACATACTTTTAAGGCTGTTCACAATAGTACAAGGACCAAAGTGTTATAAAAAACAAGCACCATTTGCTAGCTAAGAGCACAGGTGCAGAAAAACTATCTAGTGTATGCATTCCCAACTGAGATGCTGGAATCCTGTCCTTTCTCCCAGAACTACTAAATCAAGATATATTTTTTTAAAATACACTATTGACATATTCTGCTCGTTTATTTTTCCTTGGATTTTTCTACTCCTATCTTTGTAAACAGCCCAGAAATATAATATCAAATGTTTTTTATAGTAATTCTGTGATGTCCTTTACACTAAGATTTAAACCAGTGTTTTTCCTATGCAGCATAAAACCAAACCTCAGACTCTGAGATTTGGCCTACCTTAATTCAAATGTGCTGGGATATATCTAAGTGTGTAGATAGGGAATATCCTTTCATCTAGTCTTAAACAATATATAGTCGTATTAATAGATGTGTTCATTATTTTTAATTATTATAGAAAAAGAAAATAATTGGCATTCTAAAATATATGGGATTATTTGTGGACATTACCATGCTACAGAAGCCTTTTTATTAAATCTATTGTTTAGTATCTTCTAGATACTAAGTCAACATCTTCTAGATATTGACCTTTAAAGGATGAATTTATATCAGATAAATTCAAAAGGTTTTATGCAACAAACCCAAGGAACTTGAAAAAGAAGAAACGTCTTTATCATGTACATTTTCCTTTTTCATTTTCCCCTGCTTCATCCACAGGACTGAAGAGGAGTTCACCCCCTTAGCAGAATAAAAAAGCATGTGTCAACTTTCCTCACCTACAGAGCCTTCAGGCAAAATGCATCACTTTTTTGGGACTGTCAAGGAGTGAATAAATCAGAGATAAGTGGGTTAAAATGTCAGCACCCATTGGGACCAAAATAAATCTACTGCATTTCTTTATCCAAGTGAAATGCTAACTGAAATACCACCAGCACTTCATTCATTCATTTAGGAAGACAACATAAAACTCTTTAGCAATTGCTTTTTTGTTTTGTTGTTGTTTTTTTGTTTCTTTTGTTATTTTTTTTTGTTGTTGGTTTTTTTTTTTTTTTCTTTTAAACTGGGAGTTGAAAATGTATGTATTGTTGGCTTTTTGATTTTTCCCCCTCATAAGTCTGTGGAAGTCATCTTGTGCAAAAGCTCAGATAACCACGATGTGAAAGATGGTGTTAAAAGGCTTTCAAACTTTGTTTATTAATAGGTATAACCTTTTCACCTCTGCTACATCTGTCACAGTTAGTTTAAATATCTTTTATCTAGCATGTCACCTGGTTTCTTGTTATTGTAAAGGAAAATTATGCAGTAGTAATAATAATAATAAATAATATTAATAATAAAAAATTGAACAGTCAGATATCTTTTACATAAAAATGCAAGAGAATGATTGCCTGAACCATCCTAATAAAACATAACCTAACACGGATTAACTAAAGGCACTGAGGGTAACCTCTGTCTTTAAAAGCATTCGCAAGGTCATTGATCACTGAAGACGACACATGGTGACCTCACACAAACACAATGTAAACTCCCAAACTCATTGATGGCATTCCTAGGGCTCTGTCTGAATTTACATTGCCTCTTTGTAAACTGTTTGACATATGTAGAGAAGGATGGATACAGAAAAGGGCCTCCTCACTGTGGTGACCATAGCACCAAATGCAGCTGGATGCAAGAGAATTAACTCCAGTTTACTTTGATGTTGAAAGAAATCTCAGGGCAACATGTATGTTAATAGAACATTTTAAGACTCTTGGAAGTATATTTTTCATTTTCAATAACTATAATATAGAAATACCCAGAGTTTTTTCTCAGAAGTTGAAGAAAATTAATAGAAAATATATACTGTTTTATTATGCATTTATCAGGAAGAATTTGCTATGTAAATTAAATAAAGTACTCAGGAAACATTTATATATTTTTGCACACTTGTTCACACATGGATTATGCTAACAAATCTGAAAAGTATTCTGTATTTCTGTTTTTACTGAATGAATATTTATTTAAGATGGGAAAAGAAATATCTAAAATAGAACATTACAGCAAATACTTGAAGCAAAAATGACTGAAAACTATTGTAGACATTATTTCTCCTAAAACACAATTTTTTTATGCTGACCATTTCTGAAGTGTGACTTTATGAAGTTCCTATCCAAATGTTTATGTTAATCAGCACAAATTAAAATGTAACACTGGAAGGGTGCAGTGGACTAGAGAACTGATTGTATCTTGCAGTGTTTCACATTAAAAATGTGGGATTTTGATGTGTGTAAAACTGAGACACTCTTCTGAAATGAATAAAAATTCGCAAGTCTCAGTATTTTATAGTTTACTTCAGCATGTTTTCAATATTGGAGAAAGTTTTTTATTTTTTGTTTTGTACTCTTAAATAATTTAAATTCAAAAGCCAGCATGAATAGAGGAAAAAGATGGAAAAAGCATTGTCATTGAGTTGTTTAAAAATAAATATATATANGAATAGAGGAGAAAGATGGAAAAAGCATTGTCATTGAGTTGTTTAAAAATAAATATATATATTTAAAATATAATAGCTTTGATACTGATCAATATTTAAAGTAATGGATTCCCTTCCTCGTATTGTTTTAGAAAGCTTAGGGATTAACAGAGTAATATCTCAGAAGTTTAATCTATTTTGGACATTTCATACATTTTATTGCTGAAGCAGGTTATCGTACAGGAAAAAGGTATTACTGGAAAGCTCACACTCCCATCTGTTTCTCAGCCATGGGTAATACTATTAAGCTCTTCTCTATGCAAAAGAAGGAAGAATTCAAAAAGATATAATGAAGTTTCCACTGTGTTTTTCACTCTGCTTTTCAAATATAGAAGACAACTTTTCTTGAGAGCTGATTACAAAATTACATTACAGCCCACTGATAATAGACTTTGAGATGCTACTGTTTGATTATTTCTGGTATTGACTGTTATTGTTATGCACACTACAGGAGATGTCATAAATGTTGTGACTTCAAAATTATCTTCTGTGCAGTTAACATGTCAAAAATGCAGAATCATCTCTTAGCTTAGAGGTTTAAGCACACAACACCACTTTTAAGTCATGAGAAAACATCCATGTTGATGGCCCAAATTTTCTCTTTAGTACAGCAGAAGCAATACGTTTTTTTTTTTTTTATTAAGCAGAAGCAGTAAAGAGCATATACATGGAAAGCACAGATATGCTTGTGAAAACAACTGCTATAAAGAGAGGTGTATATATATATATATAGCATTGATCTATAACTTGAAACTAAAATAACAAATTTTCTCTTCAGATTGGTTATGTGGGACACCAAGACAAAATTCCCCTTTCCGTTTCATATTGTCATCCTTTTATACATATCTTAGCAGACAGTTCAACCTAAAGCATGGAGTTGATAGGAGAAACTATGGGCGGATTTTGACTTACATACTACAGTGCATGAGATATTCCTGCTTGCACCAACTAGCCATTGGCCCTTCCTCAGAAGTCTTGTGTTCTTGCAGATCTAGATACTTTAGCACCTCTTTTTGGAACATTTTATGAAATTTCACATAGATTTTTCTCTAAGGGGATCCAGGTTCCAATAGAAATAGCAATTAAATCTTCTCCCCAAACAGTGCTCTCATTTGATTCAAGTAGAGGACCAAAGCCTCTTGTCCCATCAATATAGGCTTAGGAAACTAGAAGTTGAGATGAGAATCCAGGCAGGTAGAGATNTTTGATGTGTGTAAAACTGAGACACTCTTCTGAAATGAATAAAAATTCGCAAGTCTCAGTATTTTATAGTTTACTTCAGCATGTTTTCAATATTGGAGAAAGTTTTTTATTTTTTGTTTTGTACTCTTAAATAATTTAAATTCAAAAGCCAGCATGAATAGAGGAGAAAGATGGAAAAAGCATTGTCATTGAGTTGTTTAAAAATAAATATATATATNTTCAAGTAGAGGACCAAAGCCTCTTGTCCCATCAATATAGGCTTAGGAAACTAGAAGTTGAGATGAGAATCCAGGCAGGTAGAGATTGGTTTGATTTCTAATCCATTGCCCCCTGGTGGCATTACACCCACCCACTGCTTCCTAAGGTTCCAGGAGAGCAGATTAGATCCTTTTCCAAACAGCGGCCTTTCGTAAATGTATTCGGTTTATTTTAAATCCATTTTCACAGCCTATATCTCCCTGTCTCCAGCCCTCCTGGGAACTCCACTCATTACTTATTCGTAGTTAGCTATGAAGTGCAAATGGTTAGAACTTGTCTCAGGGCTAGCTCAGCATCGTTAGCCATTTAGCTGCTTCCCTCTTTCGATTACTATTAACCTGTGAGTGTACCTTATTACCCTGGGAAAAAAAAAAAAAAAAGGAATGTGAGAGTCTGAAGGAAAGGAAGTATAACTGAATATTCTTCCATGCACCCTGTCATATTATTGGTTTATGTTTCATTTGACATATGAACAGGTTTTTGGAAATGAGATACAAATGATTTTAAAAATTTGTGAGACGCAGGTTTGACTGTGATAAATGACATCACCAGAATTTATTGGCCCTCTCAGAGAACTGGAGGGGCACAAGGACAGTGGGGCTTCCATGGAGGTACTTAAATCCAGACTTTGTATATTTTAGCTCATTAAGGCACTCGCTACAGAAATCTTCAGTGAGACATAGCTTACCTTAGCTCCCCTAGGTCTGCTGTTGCTACAGTTTCTCAATCATCCTTCTAATGTTTCATCCCTGGTCTGCCTTTCCTCCCAACCCAGTTCCTGGTGCCATATCTTCTCCTAAAGGAAGGACTTGACGCACTTGCTTTGGCTTTATTTCTATTTCAGATTTTAACTGTAGACAAATTCTTACTTCTTGTATATCCTATGCAGTGTGCTTGGTAAAACCCCACTTTAGACTTTAAAAATTTACTACAGGGTAGCAGAAACTTTTTTTCCAGAAGCTTGATTAGTTGAAAATGAATTCCAAATAAAAGGATTAAAACCTTCAAAAATGGCAATATAGATCATAGCAAAATCAGAAAAGAAAAATTGACTAATAGCTCTAGCCTGATGAGACTAGTATCCATGTTTTACTATTTTTAGTAAAAGTTACAGTCTTGCCAGCATTAATGCTGAACTCTGACGAAATTTCTCTTTAAAAGGCAAGGTGTAAAAAATACAGTGAATGATGTATGCAACACTACTTCCTTGTTCTTATCTATATTATCCAAAGAGGAACAATATTATGTGGAAAACGTGTATGAAAATAAAGTGGACAGATTTATAAGAGGTTAGTATTTAAAATAAGACTATATGAAATGCAGTTCTGAAATATTTAATCTCAAATTTAAGTACAGTTTTCTCATATCATGTATGTTAGCTTTTTGCTACTATAACTGATAGATCCAACAGAAACTTTGGAGGGACAAATTCTCAAAAATCTCAATCAGGGAGGTTAACCTATGATTAATCCAGGACATTATGGAGCATCTGTGATTTCTCTTCTGGGAATGACTTGATTGAAGACAGATTTGCTTCATAATATACAGTAGTGTATTGACTTCCTCAGCAAACTTATGGATGAAAACAGAGCCAACTATTGGTTTCTTAGTAGAGTCCTTCAGGTCTCTTTCAGACTCAAATCAACAATCTTGTTCTTACTGCAGTGGTTATCAGAAAAGTTGTAAGTCCTAATATTTGTTAGACATCAGTCAGCCTCCTGACTCATGACTCTTTCTGCTGCTTTGCTTGTAACTGAATTGCTGCATAGCAGGTCCCTCTGTCCCGTGTTTATGTTAACCATTTTACCCAGAATCATCTAGTGTTTCCATTGCTGAAAATGTTATACAACCTTAGAGAAAAGTCACTGGAGCACTGGAATTCTGCATTAAGCATATCAAGATGTCATTAATTTTCTACTCACAATGTACTTTATAAAACTGTTAAAAAAAAAAAAAAGAAAAAAAGAGAAAAACAAAACAAAGCCCTTTTCGTATTTCAAAGGTTCTGATAACAGGTTGTGAATGTATATTTTTAAACATCTATATATATAACTAAGATTTACTGGAACAGAAGATAAGAGGATTCTGAAACAGAGTCTGTTTTCACCTTTTCTGTTGTGCACCATACGTGCATTGCTTTGCAAACATATCCATCAACTAGGAAGTGCACACACAGCAAATCATTCTTTGGTACCAAATTTTCTGTGCACTTGTAGGACCCTTTTGCCTGGTGCCTAGACCAGTAACCAGTGGGTTAATGGTCAAAGACAAAACTACAAGATACTACAATCGTGTTAACCATTTCTGAAAAACGCATACATTGTATCAATTGTTTTCATGCCTTTCTTCTAATCTGTAGCCACACAGATTTTCAACATTACTAAAAAGTGTGGTTTAACCATCATCACGTAAGTCTATTATTTGCACATTACTCTGCAGAAATATTCACAGAACAGGAAAATATGTGGACAATTGTTTGAAAATTATTGCCTACTATTCTGTATTTTAAGATGAGACAGAGTGAAAAGGATAATTCTAAAACTATGTAGTAGAACAGGAAAGAGAGATGGATCCCTTTTGAGTTAAAAATAAATAAATAAATAAAGTGCTGGGTGAGTATTGCATGCTCTGAGAATGCAGGGAGCTTAAGTAGTTGAACAGAAGAGGACTGAGAAGTAGGATGGGTCAAGGGGAACTTTGTGAAATGCAGTGACCTAGGTATCAATACATAAGGCTGCTAAAACATACACATAATTTCTAAATATTTGAAGCATCCAGAGTTACAGATAAACACATAAAGCCACATTCCCAAAATCAGAATAGTATTATCCCGCATAAGGAATTCTAGCAACACTTCTGAACATCTGTGAGCACCTGGAAATCTGTTGAAATCTGACTCTATTGCTCTGGTCCCAAACATGAGGCTTCCTTAGCTTCAAAGAGACTGTGCAGGAAATTTGTCCTTATTTTTCTGGGTTTTTGTCTCTCTCATGGAGAAACACAGTAGCATTTAAAGAATCAGAAGTTCAAGCTAAAGTCATCTGTGTCTACCAAACAAGATGGTAACCTTTCCTAATCTGGTTTTAATTGACTAGGTAAGAAATCCTTTGACTATGAGCCTGTTGCATGTAGCAGAGAAGTACATTACTGCTGCATATTTAAAAGGACTCTTTCCACAAATGCAATAATATGATCCTTCTTATTAAATGTTTCCTTTGTTTGGGTTTGCCCCAAATTAGTTACATATTGGTGCAATATTTTTCTCAACTATTTAGTGTGCTGTTACACTAATCTCTCAGTTAACCCTTGTTTCAAGGACTGCTCACTGCAGGTGCAACATTTCTTTTCTGCCCAAGGACATGCCCTACTCACTGCTAATGACCACTACTATTGCTGAGATCTAAGAAGGCTACATATTCAGGGTTTCAGGTAATTATTTAATGGAGGTGCTGCAGATCTACATCCTGTAGGAATGTAGAAGCTGTTCTAATATAAAACAAAAAGCTTAGGTTAGAGTTCTAGAAGGATAAGAAATAGACTTACACTGCAGGTGCAATGAATTCCTTAGCCCATATCAGAGTAGAAGTTTAAATTTATAAAAAGAAACCATCCCAAAAGACTTCAGAATGCTCACGTACTGTCATCTGATCAGAATCTGTCAGTTACCCATCACGTGTTTTATGAATATCTGCGGCAAAGAAATAGCATTAAATATTCAAAGTGAAAGATATCTTAGTCTCAGAAAAGAAAATTGACTCAGCCACATAGAGCAAATAGTGATACAAGATCATCTGGAAGCTAGCTGACAGATTTATATACTTAAATAAGACACAAAAAAATATAAAACATAATTTTAAAAAATTTTGAGAATTAAAACCAAGTATAAGTGAAATTAAGAATTAACCCTGATGATGCATTTCCCTGAAAGTCTTATCTATTTTTTTCATTGTTGGTCTATTTTTTTAATTATGTGACAGGTACTTCAGTTTGCTAAATGTTATTTTCCAATAGAATTATTAATGCACTTATATACTTACTTGTATCAAGCTCAGTCTCCTTGAGTCTTGAATACCCAATAAAGATACTATACACATAGGCTTCTATCAAGAAGAAAAATAGAAAAAAAAGCCCTCAAAATTAAGAATAATTTAAAAGAGACAATATTCATGCCCTGCTCTTGTTCAGTGATATCCACCAATAAGTCTTGAAGATATTTGTTAACATTTCCTATAACTTGTTAACTTGATTGCTTTTTTTCAGTTCTAACAATCACAAACTGTATTTTCTCTAGTTAGTGAAACCATATGATTCTGAATTTAATAGGAAATAGTAGCAATTATATCATTTCTATAATTATTGAAATTTTTGTTATTACTGGTTGACTTTTCAAAGCTAAATTCTACTGTCTTTACTCATAGATTAAAAAAAAATAAGAATAAACAACGATTCTTTCAACAGTGCGTTCAAAATTATACCTTGACTGAATAAAATCAACCCTTTTAGTAAGTACAGTTCTCAGCATTTATGAGAGCTCACTGTCCTGGATGCAGTTGAGCCCTGAGCATGTTGCTGTTGTTTGACCAATATAAAGAACTGATCCACCAGCTTCACAATACGCACCCTGATGATAAAATAAACTGTCATCAATTGAAAATCAGGCAACTGTCCTTGCAATAACCATCATTCAAAAATTCTAAAACAGAGTCATACTCAGCAATAAAAGCTGGAGTAAAGGAGAAAGGAGAAGGATGTTGGGAGCAATGCCATTTATCTTCCCAAGAAACCATTACATAGGATGACTTTTCCTGGAAGTAGCTGCTGATGGAATGTAGCAAATCAGTTCTTGGTTTTGATTTCCTTGTACGTACAGCTTTTGCTTTACCTAGTAAACTGTCTTTATCTCAACCCATGAGATCTCACACTTTCACCTTTCTGATTCTTTCCCTCATCCCACCTGGGGTGATTGAACTGGCAGCTGTGTGGTGCTGAGCTACCTGCTGGGATTAAACTACAACATTCCCAGTGGTGCCTCAAAGAAATAGAAGCGAGTGAATTTGCTTTATTTGAAAGGAACAAAATGAAACATTTTTAAAAATATCTGGATTAACAACATTTTATTAGAAAAGAAAATTTCTCTTCTTGGAATCTCTAAATAACTGAAGGTTAGAATGATACGTGAGTAGTAACTGTTGTTACTATTTCAGATTTAATAGTCAGACCTGAAGTACTTAAGTACATATAGTCAGACAGACAGTATTTGTAAACCTTTCCATAACAATGCCTGTTCTAGATTATCTGATTTATAGAGGAAAGAAAAACAAGTGAAATAATTACTTTATTTCTACAGATGGAAAATTTAAAATAGTGTGCACAATTTTAACATCGTGTATGATTAAGAAAGACCAAATATTAATTATGGTGTACATTTTTCCTTATTTTCACCTTCATGATGCTTCTGTTCATTTCTGTTCCTAGTTGCTTTATACTGGTATTTTTAGCAGGTTTCTAAGCAATGCAAGACACACTCATGTATTCCACCCAACATTAGAGAACATAACTGGAAGATTTGACTGTAAGGGCTGAATGCAATGAACTGACTGAGAATGGGAATTGTGGCTTTTTGTTTATTTTAGTAGCAGGAGGATTCAGACACTACAGATTTGTTATTTATTTATTTATTTAAGGAGATTATACTACTGATCTTGTCCATACAAATTATTTATCAATTTATTAATCTTCACTATTTAGTTTACCTTTGCTATACAATATTGGAAATGTACATTATTCTCAAGCTTAAGATTCTGCTTTACTCAGTCTGCATCTTTCTCAGAGTTGGAGGGAAAGTGAGAATTGCTGAATAAATTCTGCCTCTTAAGGGACATATGTACATGCAAATATGTATAGTATGGTACTTGCATTTAGCTGTGTAAGGATTTTTTTTTCTCCCATCACCTTCTGAAAAGATTGGGGTATTTCATGTTTTGCTGTCAGTCCAAAAGATTATGCTTTCCAGAAGCCTGTCAAAAGAATATGATTGTTGCATCAGTGGAAAATAGATATTGGGAAAAAATAGAGTATTTATACATTAAATAAAGTAATAGTCTCTATTCCAGTGGCTTACAAACAAAACAGCAATTAAGACACTTGATTCTTGCATTTCAAAATACAAATTGACTTAATGGACATAGAGTGCACTGTTTAAGGTAGTGATGGTATTGCATCCTATGTGTCAGAACATTTACATTGGACCATGTAATATTCCTGGTCAGGGCTGTAATTTTTAATCATTTTTCTGGGGAACATGCAAGGAAAAAAATGGTTTCCAAATTGCAGATTAATTTCGGAGAGGAATAGATTTTGTCATCTCAAATTATTTCTTCAAGTCAGGAAAATCTCTCATATAGTTCCATCTTAATGTAATTAATTATGACAAAGTAAGACTCTGATAAACCTCAGCTTACAAGTCAAACATAATTTCACACCAGTAATTCCAGCAGTCTTTATTCATGCCTGATATCAGTATCAATTTCTGAGACGGTCTTTTTGGATGTTCTACTCTTGATAATCTGCACCCAAAATAAAACAAAAAATGAAACAAAAACAATGACCTGAAATATGGTTAAGTTAATATTGCTTTGCATACTGATAACTTAACAATTTTAATCAGCATTTTGTAGAACTTCTAGTGTAGTTCTTACATCTAAGTTTTATTGTTTAAAAATTAAATAACATTAGATTCTTACCAACACTGCAAGGAATTAATTGTAAAATCTTTTTAGAACAGATTTAGGTAGGTTGGATATTTTTTCTTATCTGAAATTGTGTAAATCTAATTGTTTTGGTACTTTATCTTCCAAACAGTGTACTTTATAAATTTAATCAGACATCAGGGTTGCTGTAGAATTGTTTATGTACTTGTTCTTTATGCATTGATCATGATCTGCAAATGCACATCACACCATGAAATATAATTCACATTAACTGTAATTTTGGCTGACCTGCATTTGCTTTTGCTAAAGCAGAAGTGCAGTTACCATGAAGCATATATTATGCAGTTTCAAGTCGCTGTGATCTTTTTGTTTTATTTGTTATTAACTTATAAGTAAAAAGTGGAGGAGACCATATGTGTTATACCGTGAATTTACTGCTAGTCTTACTAAAAACTAACTAAAATACAGTAAATGAATACATAAAGCATTCAATAAATATTCACTATTCTTTTACTACAGTCTAATCCACATTATCTATTTAATGGAAATAAAATCTCATTAATAACAACACTAAAAATTGTTATGCAAAACATCCTATTTTGTATGCCTTTACTCTAGACATACTCATTTCCACCACAGCTCTGTATTCTCAGGCCAGTAGAGACAGTATTTCCCAGAAAGAGTGAGACAGCTGCAGCAACATCATTCCCAAGAGTACTCATGTTGATGATGGGATATCTTCCTTTCTTTTGCTGGGAGCAGTATGATGCTAATGGTTTCTTTCCCCTTCCCCTAGGGTCCAAGTGGGGATGTTTTTGAACTTTTTATAGACTGCACGTTTTCATACCTAGCTCTTTTCTTTCATTCTACATGATACTTAAGTTTAAAATACGCTATATGTTTTACCTATCTCACATATAAATTTTTTATTCTCTTTGTTACCCTTTAAACCAGTGCTACCCGGCTCCCACATCTGCCCCTTCTTAACTGATCATTACTGGGTTTGGTCCCCAGTGCCTTCTCTCCTATGCTCCATGTTTTTTACCTCTCCACAGAGTGTTCTGTGTTCCCACTGCCACCACATCACATCTGAATTGTCCTAACAGCATCTCACGAAGCCAGGGTCAAGTATTTTGTTTTGCAAAGGATGACTACTTGTTAAAAGTAGCCACTGAAATATTGCAGCTACTTTATACAATAACACATACTGACAATCAAAAGTTAAACTAATCAGGATATATACATCTTTCTAGTCATTAGGAAGTTGTTACACCTTAGCAAAGTAGAAAAACAATAAAAATAAGCCAAGAAAAGTTCAGACAAGATCTGGCAAGCAATCAAAACACATTTTCTCTTCCCTGAATTGCTCTTTCCTAGCCAGTTTAATGGATATACACATTTTAACAGTTTTTTTACCTGAATTTTTACCTGCCTAAAACTGAGTTTTGGGAGCTATTGTGGAATACATTTAATAGAAAATTTTAATAAGAGATGATTGAATCTGACAGATGAGACTTCTACAAATGATGTCATCTGTCACTCTATACTCAGTGAAAGGAAGTAGAAGTACAGCTGGTTTCAGTTCTCATGAGTTTTATATTTTCCTTACTTCCAATCACATGGGATAAAATCCCGTAGTTCCTTCTAGTTAGAGATGAAATACAAGAGACTTTACACTCAATTTAGTTTGTATAATTTTGTGATGAGAGTGTGAAAAGTTACCAAGCTTGAGTATGAGTTTTCTCAGAATTTGTGTACCAAACAATTTTATTTTAATTTGGCAGAAGCTGAAAGAAAATATTCTGAATTTTCCAGTCAATGCTTATTACCATTCAGGTATTAAAAAAGACCTCAAAGGAATTTGCTGACATCGGACTGTGGGTTTATTTATATGACTCGAAAGTAGAAAAATAAAAAATAAAGTGTAGTGGGGGGAATACAATTGATCAGCTTCTAGAAAAGTTATTTTCCAACAAATACCAGGTGCCTCATCTATCATATTAGTGAAAGTCTGCCTAGCTAATCACGGGTTATTCCTGGGAGAACCACATTGTTAATAATGTATCATTACTGTCTTACTTGGAAGTAATAGTTAACATGTAATTCTGTCATTAATAAACTAAATTCTTTGAAATATAACAATGTCAAAAACAAGCTCTAAGTAAGAAAACAAGATATTAATGTTTTATGTAGTCTATTCTACATAATGAAATACAGAAGTATAAAATATCTATAAAAATTATAAAACGTTTCTTCATAATATTTTTCTTTGTAAAATATGAATGTTATAGCCTATATTTTATTTTTCCTCTGTTTAAGATCAAGTTACCTGCACCTATGCAGTGTGATGGAAAACACCTCTGAACAAGGAAAGTTCCAGTAAGTCAATAGTTCCATACACTCCATTAAGTTTTAAATCATTGTTATTGCTCTGTAATCAGAGTATTGGTGAATATAAGCAGATATTTGAGTCTGAATATAGCATAATATTTTTATTAGCATGAGAACAGATTGGTTGTTCTGCACTAGAGGTTGTCAAATCATATCTGTTTCATACTGTAGTTATATCTTCTTTTATTTCTAAATCTAGTATACATATCCTTTACGTGGAAAGAAAGGATCCAGACCTCACAGATTCTGTGTAGAGTGGCCTAGCTTATCCAGTTCCCTCAATTGACAGTATATTAGATCCATACAAAGAACTGATTAAGTTATTTTTTATATATTTTACCCTTTCCCTAGAAATCAGTTTGATAACTAGTATCCAAGTCTTTTCAGAAAGGGAGGAATCAGTGAGAGAAAACATTCAGACAAACTCTTGTAATATCTGCCAGAGTACAGACATGAAGCAAGTGGAATTATGTGACCACATAATTAACCAATTTGTACTTATGCCTTAAATTAACTGGAAACTAATTATGTCTTCTAAACAACCTACTTCTAGCACTGCCTATACATTGGATCCAAGTTCTGCAAAATTAATGATTTTTTATTATTATTATTCTTTAGATATATAGTTATATATATAATTATACATATAATGTTCCTTAGATATCTCTGAAGAAAATAAGAAATCCCCTCTTGAAGCATCACACTGATATCCTCCTGACTTACAAGTGACGTTGGGATTCTATTACAGCACTCTGGTGAATATCTGCCTGGCCATTTGGCAGGATTGGATAGAGATATCCTTATTTCACAGCTGTCAGCTCACTGTAGGGAAGGGATGTGAGGAGTGTTAGAATTTAGGGAACCCAATTCTGTTTCAATTAGAGACAGCTCTGTCATTGTGTCCACAAATCCAAACTCCTGCCTGCATCTTTGTCTTCATCCAAATCCAAGGCTTTCTCCAGTACTGCCAATAACAATTCTATTTGGCTCCAAGCTTCTTGAAGTGGCTTAAGAACAGTGAATAATTAGTCTCACACATAAATCTGGATGCGGATGTGCTCCCAGCAGGGTTGCCAGAGCTGAGCAACTACACGACTGCACCACCATGGTGTGAATAAGACATATGCTGCAACAGACTGGGCTAGTGAGGAAGAAAGTAAAAGGAATAAAGAAAGCCTCTTTTACTTGATCTCCTTCTATTTTCTATTTATTATTCAGTTTTCAGGTGCTTGGTTTGATCTCAGTCAGGAAGATGAGACAAAAACAGTACGTAAGAGCTAGTACACTACGTTGCACTCATCTGTTTAGTTCTGCAAGATCAAACGCACAATTCTGTGTTTAACATATACATAGTTGCCACACCTATGCAAAACTAAATAGCAAATTATAGAGAAAAGGAATACAGTTTAAATAATTTGAAATTATATTAAAGAATATCTTGGAAACTACACGGGAATGACTCATGAAGATGAGATTTCTTTACAAAAAAATGGAACCCCAGTCCACTGAAGCAAAAGACAGAAACGCTAAATGCATCAGGGAAAGACCAAAATCAAGTTAACAGTCATGAAACTGAAAACGCAGACCAATGGTAAGAGCAGAGACCACCAAACACATGGATTTGTATGAGCAATGGACTTCAGAATTACAAAGGCCATTTAATGTGTAAAATCTGTGAAACAGAGGAACCTGAACAGCTCAAAGAAAGTAGGAAAATAGTGTCAAGACAGTCTGGAGAGGATCCAGGGTCAATATTGTTTAAAAATAAAAATGTTAATTAGGGACATGGTTCAAGTTCATAAAGACAAGAACAGGCTTAATGATCTCATCCCAGGAAGATACCTCTGTAAGAGAAAATAACTGCAAAAGGAGGTGAGGTGAAAATCAAGTCTCTAATAAATCTAGATGCTGGACAGAGAATGATGCAACTGTGCTTTAAAATATTATTTAAAATTAGCACTGAAATGAAATTAAAAATTATGTTTTTATTTTGGTATGAAGCCAGAACAGTATTCTTTCTCTTATGTCAAAGCTCTCTTGAAGAGCTGGCCCATTATTGTGAATTATTACATGGCAACTACAGATGGAAATGTAAGAACTTGCTTTTAATGGCCGGCTGAATATTGAGCAGACCTTGATGTCTGCCAAACACTGAGCATGATGGTCAATAGGAAAGGAACACAATTATTGCTAACGTACTTATGTTGCCAGCTGTATCTGGTGCCTGAAAATAAAGAATACCACCTAGGATAAGATGATATATAAGATCTATGATTATAAACCATGAAATAATTCCAGACAACCATATGGCAGAAAGCTGATAGCAACAAGTAACCCAGAATCAAAAATTTGAATTACTTAGGGTATGTAGCATATAAAATGTACAGGACCAATAACAGTCATTATAAATGGACAGTTAGATAGCTTATTCTCATTTGGTAGTGTTTTTTCACTAATATATCATGCAGTTTCATTTGTGTCACTTTGGTTCAGTATAGAACAGTAATGAAACTGGTTTGGGAATCTGTAAATCTTGGATCTAGAGTGACTGTGTGTGAATTGGAAAGCCCAAGTCTGGAGCTACCACTAAGAACATGGGAAAATGTCTGACATGGTGATACTAAAAGTGATTGAATTGTTGAAGTAACTGTTAGTGGGGAGAAAAGTTTGGAAAGAAGCAGCAGATTGTTACAGACTTTACACAGACATTCTGAAATCCTGTTGGTCAAACTAAGTTTCAGGAAGTCTTAAATTATTTATAATTCACTTATTTATTTTTCTTCAAATAAACAATTTTATTTTGTTAACAACTTTAAAGGTTAAAAAATATCTTCACTTTATATTTAATTGTAAAAACTTATTTCTGACAAAGTCTTGATGCCTACTAAACAATTTGCTAGTGATAATTTGGTTTATTCAGATAAAAATCTGAAATAGTCCATTGTTCTTTTTCTGTAGCTACTTATCCTGTCAAGCAGTAAAATGAGGAAAACATTTGTGAACATTTTCTATTGGATGGGAAACACAAGTATTTTAGCATTTTTATTAGCATGTGTAATCACTGTGACATTTAATACTCAACAGCTCTGTGTATGAGTTGTAGTCACACAAAGACTCTTGAAATTCAAATAGTAAGAAAGTTATCTAAAAATTCAAACTTGATCTTACAGAGCAGCTGTTATTTGCACTAACGGAAGGTATAGCGAAGAATTTCAGAGCTTATATTTGGTAAAATTTGTTTCAGAAATAGCAGTGGGAACTATTTTCATTTGATTTGTTTTGTTTTGATTTTATTTCAGTCAATAAGTGCTTGACAAGATAATATATCTTTTATCCAGCCTAGCATTTCTGTTCATGACTTACTTCTGATGTCAGCATGTGAGTTAATCTATCTGAACCACTTTGTTAATTAATTTACCACAGTGTAATCTGGGCCATGGAGAAAATAATTTCCCACTATGTGAGGCAAACTCTGAAGTGAGAACTCTGTCATCACCACACGTGGCCTCAGTTGCAATCACAAATATATTATTGGTCTAAGTAGAGAGAGAATAATAGAGACAGAAATTCTGGCTTTGTTTTCAGATTAAAAATAAATAAATTAAAAAAAAAAAAAACAATTAACGATGATATATATATATGTATATATAT
>VXAB01012756.1:36450-51178 GCA_013399175.1 Odontophorus gujanensis
TATTAAATGAGAGAGAAATAATAAAAAAAAAAATTTTTGTTTTGTTTTCAAATTAAAAAAAAAAAAATAAAAAAAAAAAAAAAACAACTAACGGTGATATATATATATATGTATATATATTTGCTATTTCTTTTTTTAATTACAGCCATTTTTATATTTCCTACTGAATGACATATTGAAAGCAGCAATCTGAATGGTGCTTGACATAGTGGGAAGACATTAATTCACTCCAGCTGACATTCTGGCACAGTACCATAAGTGGTGCAGATGCAACCACCAGGCCAGCAAGTACCAGTAGCATCATACACAAGCAATCATATTTTCTCTGTGTGGTGTAGAGAGTGATCGCCTACTTAGTGCAAATCTTTTCCTGTACCACTAATCCTACTGGGTGTTCACAGTGACTGAATCAATTGTTTATTCATCAGAATGATTAATTTCATCTGGTGCTGCTTTGCTCTCTCTAACAAAAGAGAAACAAAGAAAAGCAAAACAAAACAAAATTCAACAATCTTTAACTGAAAGAGAAGCCTCAGCTCTCTTATTCCATGCAGATGGTGCTGTTTAGCAGTTATCTCTCAGAGCAGGAAGAAGACCAAAGCCTAGATGTATTACAGCTGGTTCAAGCTAATCCAGAGAAAAGTTGAAGTTAATGAGAAGAAAATTTGTCAAAATCTGTGATTATCATGCTCTCATAGCAAGTCAAAATATAACCCCAATAGTAGTTCAGTCTGTATGCAAAAATTGTATCTTTGATACCCAAATCATACTAGTGCCAAGAAAGTTTTCTGCATGAAATTGTTACAGACTTCTCCAATTTCTGATTAAAAAGAAAAAGAAGAAAACACTTTATCTTTCTACTTCAGAATTAACTTCCTTTTCCTCTCATTTAGGACATCACTTTTGACAGAGTCACTCAGCTACCTGGGTTGGAAGAGGAAAGTTATGCAGGAGCTTTGTTATTAAAAGGCAGCTGCTGAGGAAAGAAAGGAAAGTGAATGCAGTCAAACTATTCTGTAAGTCACGGGGTATCCACTGTCCTCATCCAGACAGATTCACACCAACATACTGTTCTGTTAGGAAGTTAGCCAGTCATGGCTCTTTGGTCTGAGAGCCTTACCAGGAAAAGCTTCTTGGTACAACTGCAGGTGAATACAAGCCAGAGGTAAGATGACAAATATCACTTATACTGGGAAGGATCTAGATGGCTGTGTACCATGCAGAATGCATGCTTTTTCATAGCATCTTAGCTTGAAGGAAGAATATGGCAGTGATCTAGTTAAATATGCATTTGCTGTAGACAGCTAAAGAGTAATTTTAAAAAATGGAAAAGGGGAAAGGAGGAAGAAGGGAGTAATCAGTTGTACATGTCTGCTGTCTCTGTATGTAAGGGATTTGTGAGCTTCCACGTGAAACTGCTGGCTGCCAGCAGAGCTGTGGTGCAAACAGGAGCCCCATCTATATCAAGTAGACTTTAATTTTCGGAAGTAACATTTCTAAAAGTTAGAGAAATCTTCCTGCTTTTCTGTTGTATAATTTATCTATGTGTATACAAAATTCTTGGCAGGCTAAATTACTAACATTTTTTAGCCAAAAAGGTTTTTATTTACTGATTAATGAAGTGAGGAGTCATTATAATTCTTAACTGCCATTGCTGGAAGGAGGCAAATGTTGGATTTGGACTAAAGAAACACGTGAGAAATTACTCACTGATGTAAGGAGGCTTGGGCAAGACACAAGTGTCATAACCTTATTGACTTCCAGGCAATTTCAAGAGTTAAGAACTGACAGAGATAAAAACAGCTACTAGTACCCATTTCATGGAGACTAGGTTAGACAAACATCTGTCAGGAATCATTGATCTTGCCTTCAGGCAAGCAGTGGAGAAGATGACCTCCAGAGGTCTGTTTGCAGCCCTAATTTTCTATGATAGTGTGATGAGACCTAAATTTCCTTAGGAGGATCAGGTGATTGAGAAGCACTTCTTGTTGAGTTAGCCATCAGACTCAAAAAGATTATTTTCATAGTTGGCTGTATAAATATTTTTATTAATTTGAATTGTTACTGCTTTGATTATGTCTCTATTATGCCTTGTTGGAAGGCTTTGCTGTATACCTTCAGGCAAGGTAAGTCCTCAAGGAGAGTGTTAAAAATATTATTGGATTAATGCATATTTTTGCTGCCTGCAGACAAGAGCAAATATTTTTTAGGTGATACTGACTCTGAAGTGAAACAAATTTAGGAGTTCAAAAGTGATAGAAAACACAGACCTTGTTTGCAGAAACCTGCCCTTTCTGTATTGTGGAATGTACATATTGCATTGTAGGACTGCTTGATTTTATTTTTCTATTTCAGTAAAAGATTCAGTTACATATGGCTCTCCATTTATCCAGATGAATGTTGTTTGGGAAAAGAAAAACATCACACAAAAAATTACAGGGACAAATAAAGTACCATAATTTCATTTAAAAGTTATTTAGAAGAAAAAGATTTCAAAGCTTCAAATTGTGTTCCTTTGTAAAGAATAAAAATGTTATCATTCTGTGACAGGCAAACTGATCACTTGATAAGATTACGCAGATAACGTGACATTCATCATTTTTTCAGACATAATTATATACAACAAAAGTAATAGTTTAAATAGATAAGCGAGCACACAATAGGTAATTATGTGTATGGAGCTTTCTCTCTTACTGTGTATAGTGCTTAATTAGACCTTAAGGGACAGTGCAAATTTGCTAATCATATGTACCAGTCACAGCCAACATTTTGTACCAAAGTTCCAGACTCCTGTCTACATCTGCACATAATTTACTTATTAGTTTAAAAACACATTTGCAGCTCTTTAACATTTGGTTTTGATTGGCTTTGCTGTATTAATGGGATAATAACATCATTCATAATCAATGTTCTCCAAATGTAAATGATTTTAATTGTTCACATACAATAGTGTTCTCTATTATAAAACACATACTGATGTCTAGTTGAGAAAATTAATTTACTGTGTTTGTTACTATAATGAAATAAAAGTTGTTCCAATTTAATGAATTCAGCAGTAGATTTCATAACTTCATTATAAGCGCAAACTCAATTTTCCAGGGGTAACTTACCATTAGTTCAAATGAAAAGATTCATTCTCTGGAAAATTCAGGAGTCACTGGTTCTATTTCTTGGGGTCGTTCCAATTAATAAAATGAGAAATATTTAACAATGCCATGGAGTGTGTATCACAACATTGAATTAAAATAATTCTTCCCACATCTTGAATTTCACAGTTTCCACAGCTGAATTGCCATTTCTAAGAAAGTTTCTCAAGGGAGAAAACAGAAAAACATAATGACAACATCAATTAACTGTTCTTACACTAAATTATTTATGTTTGTTGTATCTGTTCTCAGGAACTTGAAATCAATGGCTCTGTTTTTCTTCAGCAGAACAGCAGATTTCCAGTGTTTATCACAATTCAGCTTGAATCAAATCAATTACTCCACTGAAAAAAAATATGTACTTATAAGGGATAGATGTTGGAAATGTCAAATATGAGAAATACTTAGTATACTGCTGGGCATAACACTGTGGATATTAGTACTGAGATTTTACTTTTGGAACAAGTTCAAATTGACAACGAACTCAGTCTGACAACTGACATAGAGTTTTGGGGCCTTTTTCTAGTCCTTAAAACCAGCAGTTACTAGTCTTCAAGGCTCTGGGGATGAAACCCTGGGTCTACCAGAAAAGTAGCAAGTTAATATGGTTAAAATGAAAAAAATTTTCTTGAACCCTGAGATCGCAAAGAATTCTCAATTATTTTATATGCCTAATTTCCAATTAAGTAATTCTAGAATAATAACCTACTTAAGCAGTACGTTTTTGATCTCCTAAAATCCTTCCCGGAAAGTAAATCCCATGCCAATAAGGTGTATAGGTCCTAATCTAACAAATTGTTCTATCTATTTTAATTCATCTTAACATTTCTACTCATATTCTCCATTCTCTTCCTGAAACACATTATTTGATCGAGTATTAAATTCAAAATATAGCTTATTTGACAGGTCAGGATTAATTGTATAAGGCTTTTTTCATATCTTCACACAGAACCAGATCTTTCTCAGCATTGTTTTGGCATTTGTTTTTTTTTTCAGTTTATAGACTTACAGTCATACCTGATTGTGAGCACATATTTCTGTGTGAAATCAAGGGATAAAACGTTCCACTTTGTTAAAATTACATTGTCATACTCTAAGCTAAACACAGTTTACTATACCGAGTTATTCTTGTGATTTAAGGAAGTTTAAAGCTCTGCTAGATTTAGTAGACTACATTTATTATCAACTTTATAGGGTTGACCTATGTATATTTTGAACAAGTGAATGCGTCATTTAAAGGAATAACAAATAAAACGTTGTTTCCAGCTCTGATGATGATATTGGAGAGTTCAGAAGGTTTCTCATTTATTTTCCTGAATTTGCAGTCAGTTTTGTAAATTCATTGAATGAGAGCAAAAATTATCATAGCTTTTTAACATTTAGTCAGGAAATGGAAGCTTCAGACTTTTTGTTTTTATATCTCCTCAGAAGAATGACATACTATTGGAAATCCTTCAGTTCTTGGTAGTATGATGTAATTTTTCTAAAAGTAGAATAAAAATGTTTCAATTCAACAGACAACCATAAATATCTGCAGTATTTTCAAAGTATTGTATTGTACAGTCATCTTCAAGTATCCACCAGTTTTTCATTAAGCCCTAGTTTTCTCTGGAATCTGGTTATGAGCATAAAAGCAATGGTTTATGTAGCTACATGTGAATTTTAGCTCCGATTTACTAGTTACACAATTAAATAAAAAATGATCCTCTCCTGAACAGAGTCCAAAAGCAGACATTTAAAATTACAATAGTATTGATACCTAATTCAAACCTCGACCTTTAAATATGTAGATTCATAGATTCATAGATACATTAGGTTGGAAAGGACCTACAAGATCATCTAGTCCAACCATGTAATAATAAATAAGTAAGCAGGCAGGCTGAATACTCTCACACTGGATTTACTTTGTTCCCATTTCTTTCCCCAAGGCATAAAAAAATTTACTTCAACTTATTATATTACCACCCTTTTCACCCCTCTGTAAATCCATCCATGAATGGTCCTTTATCTTTCCCCCACTACAAGTCTATAAGCATGTTTGCTCCTATCTTTATTCCATAACAAATATCCAGCCTACGAAGAATATTGAGAAGAATGGTTTTCATTCATTTTAATTGGAGAAGTGTGAGAAGTTAAGTGTCTACATAACCAAACTGCCTGTTACAAATAATGTGTTGGACTATAGATGATTTCTGACAGGATCTTTATGTTTTCTTTTTGACAGAGTTCTAGTTCTTAGCAATGACTAAAATGATCCTGGTGATGAAAAAAAAGAAAACTTGCTTATAAAAGTTTCTAGTTATTGTTTGTTATGTACAGTTAGCAAAGGAGGGTGATATAAAGAAAAAAAAAGTTATGTTAATTCCATAATAAAAGATTTAATGATTTACAGTTTCAGATGAGAGCAGAAATATATTTATGTTCTTCTTAGAGCAGGATTAGAAGTTAATCTTTCACATAAACAAAAGCCACTCTCTCACATGAGCCACCCTCTGTAAAGCTGCACTTCCTGGGATGGATTTACACACAGAGGTAGAGGAAAAATGAAAATGTATACTTCAGTCTTCTTTGTCTTCTGTATTTTACAGAGAGGATCGAGCTTCAGGCTCCAGTACATTTCCAGCTAAACTCTATAAAGCTCTGTAGTACATTTTAAAAGTAGGTTTTGTTGCAGGATCTATAATAAGGCATTTCAGGTCAATTCATTAATCAGTCCTCTTAGGATTGCTTTAATTACAGTGCTCTGAAACCAGAGGGAAAATGGTAAATACTGTAGAACCACAGACCAATATTTCTAATTAATATGGATTGCAGCAGAAAGTGTTGACTAAAAAGGCTTGGATGAATTCTCAAAGGGGTAATGAATTATGATCAAGGGGGATTTATTAAAAATAGACCTGCTAACAATACTAAAATTCTATGTACTTTCTAACACCTTTAACTCACAAACTTTTCACAAACATTAATTAGTTCTCCAAACATTTTAATGGCTTAAGCAACTATTAGTATTGCTAGTAAGTATACTGACAAGTATTCAAATTCAAGTACTTGCCCTAAAGACCATAGAATAACCTTGGGAACAGATACTGCCTGTTTGTTTGTTGTTTGTTTGTTTGCTTGTTTTCAAAGTTGTAGTATGCCAGGTCTCTGTCCTGTAGGGTCTAATCCAAAACCTACCAAAATCAGTAAAGGCATTCAATGGACTTCATGAGGCTTTGAATTGCCTACAAACAGACAGATTGAAGGTTGATCAGCACTATTGCTAGTAAGAGTATCAATTGCAATGATACAGAAAATCATGGTGTTGTAGGCAAGAATGGATTGTCCTTTCTCCTACTTCAGGGTAGTACTCAGACGGTCAGAGAAAGTCTCATGGGATGAGTACATTTTATGATGTTTTTCCCTTGCAGCGCTGGACCAGTGCCTAATTGTGGTATGACAACATGCCATGCTTCTTTTGTACAAAAGAAAAATACAATCTTCTTACTAAACTAAAAATTTGCAAAAATATTCAACAATCCTATCTATCTAGCTAAAGTCTAGCTAATTTTTACCTCCATATAATATCTCAAAAAATTTATATTATTACACCAACATATTAATTTGATTACCCTTTTAAACCTATTAATATGCCTGGAAATATTTTCTTTGCTGATTGTTTTCAATTTTTTTCTGCATAGTTTTAAATGTCCAACTTCCAACTGTGGTTACACTTAACTGTTTACAGTTAACAGCAGTTAGCTGTGGTTAACTGTGGTTATCGTGTACACAGTGTTAAAATTTGTCTCCAAACATAAGACACTACAGTTTACGATCTTGATGTATAGAAGTCCCATTGACTTTGTTAACATATTACATGTAAAAAGTATATTGAACATGATGTATTTTATGAACATTCATTATGGAATTAATTTTAGTTTTTGTAATATAAGATGTATTGACATTATTACATCAGCCCTGTACTGTGTAAAATTCCTTTTGCTTTGATAGGTAGATCAGTTGTATCAAGAAGCTCATGATGATTCTTTCCCAATTTTAATTTGTATGACAATTTCTGGATGTGATTTGATTAAGGGACCAAAACAGTACTGGAAATCTATTACATGAACATGATGATTGAGGGTATGCAAATGTATGATCAACAAGCAATGATATATATATATATATAAAAATAAACTGTTAAATAAGTAAACTGTTAAACAGTTTAAATAAACTGTTGTTTTATCCCTGACTATGAGTAAAAACCTTGTCTATATTTAGATAAGAGTCCCAGTACCTAAAAGGTTGTGGCTAACTGAAAATAGTGCTCTCATCAGTCACCAGAGGGCACAAAATGCTTTTGGATGTAAATGGAAGATGTGCACCAACTCCCTCATACATTTTTTTACATTTAAATCACACCTTGTTGTGTTCAGCGGTAAACAGTACAGCCTAATGACCAATATTAGCTCTTATTTGGAACTAGAAAGCCATATTTGTCTTGCTGAATAAAGCCAAACCAACACATATATTAAAAAAATAATAATAATAAAAAAATACCTTTACTCCTTTTTTTGACAACAAATCTCAAATTTATGAAAGCGTGTTGTCAGTTTTAAAGTACTAATGTAAAAATTTATACCAACAGTGTCACAATGTTAAGCTCTTCCCACCTATTTCAAGGGTTCAGACATTGCACTCTACTGGTACAGATGAAAAAACTTGATGAGACATATCTATGGTTGTGAGTTACCTTGCTCTGACGTGCAAAGATGCATTGCCACAGGTTGTTTCCAATGCCTACTTATAACTGTTGATGGCTATGCTGATCTTTCATCTTGCTTTCTGGCTTCCTGGAAGCTGAGAACAGCAGCATGACACACAGAATTTCTTTCAATTCTTTGTCTACTTCATGTTTCTTCTGACTACCCTGTGGTATTCATGCCTTGCTAAAGAACTGAGTTTACAAGTGAGAAAAGATGTGGATTATTCTGAAAGTAATGCCTCCTACTTATTTCCATGGAAACTTCAACAGACGGAAAGAGCACAATGACATTGTTTTGCAGAATAAATTCTCAGCTGCAAAATGTTATTTTTCAACATAGTCACCACCATTAGCTATGCATTTCCATCAACAAATGAAAAAGATGAACTAAGCCTTCTTGTCTCACTTGTAAAAATCTGCATCAGCAGAGGTGATCCATTGCTCTATAGCTGTTCTGATGATGTTATTGCTGAAACACGTCAATCACTGCCTCACTGTGCCAGCATTCACTATTTGCTCTCTATAAATGTTAAGCAAATATCAGTGAATGTCTGTGTGTGTAATTTTATCTGCATGGAGGAATTCAGTTCCACTCCTTTGCTCCATACACACTTTCATGTCAGACATCAATTTGTCAGACTGTCCCTTTGCTGCCATCTATTGCATGGCAACAGAATGTAATGGCAAATTGGTGGGAAGGTTCAACCTGTTCTACTGTACCACCGGCATCCACTTCTGATGTCATGAGCCATCATAATAATATAGAAGTTGTTGCTTTTGGAGCAGCCCTCATCTGTTAGCTGACAAGGCCTATGATCAAGACAAGATGGTAAAACATTTAATATTTAGAATGTTGTTTGTCATCCTTCTTTTGTTACTGTGGATGTGACTACCTAATCAGACAGATATCCAGCAAAGATTATGTAAAAATTTCTACTTGTTTGTCTGAAAATGAAGTGGAACAAAATGCTGTGAGAACATGGTGTAAAGACTTGAAGTATTCTACTGATGACAAGATCTGGAAAAACAAGTCCTCTATTGATTTCAGATTGAAGACTATTAAAAAACAAACAAACAAACAAACAAAAAACAAACGGTCACATTGGGAAGGTATGCTGAGATCTTACTCCCTGAATAATCCCACTTGTGAAAACAATTTTAACTGAATCATATATGTAGAAGTAGAATATGGATACATAGTATGTGGTCTTATAGATAATGGCTGTTTCACTACCTGCTGTTGGTATCACTTGTATTAGTAGGCTATTAGTTTAAAAAGTTTCTCTTCAGTGTAGTTGAGGCCTTCTCTTACTGTGATGAAGGTCCAAGGTTTAGTCAGTCCTTGGCTATTGTAGAGGCACTGTACTCCAGGATGTGAGCTAACGTCAACACTATCAGGTAAAGGAGATTCTGATTTATTTTATTTTTTTCATATATTTCAGTATCAAATGCTGCAAGGAACTACGAGTCAGTTCCGTAGAGTGACTAAAAAAGTCTTCCAAATTAAACGTGCTGTTAAACTAGATTAAAATGACAAAAAACAGATCAGTCAGATTAAAGTTTGATCCTACTCCAACCTTAATTCACACTGCTGTAAAATTTCATCATTACAGAACACAGAACAGTGAATTAAAGATGAAATGCCAGGTTTAAATTTAATTTCTTTACATTTGCCAGTTTTAGATTATCTAGTGCTATCAGCATGACTGACACTTCACAGGCATGCCTGAAAATAAATTCCTCTAATCCAGGACCTCTCCTGCCAGCATCTCAGTTATCTCCCAGGCTCCGCAGAATGGTTAGATTGAGGACCGAGAGGAATAGAAGGATGTTGGAATACAGCACTAAAACTAAGGTTCGTTAAGACACATGAAGATTAAAGATGGGGAAAATAGGTCCAGAATAGATGTGAAGTGAGGAACTAAAATGTCTCTTTGCTCCTACTTTAAGTATCAGCAAAGGAAGGATTTCCTGAGAGAATTTTCCTTATCAGGGTGATAAATCTAGGCCTATATTTTTGTCATGGGTTGAAAACTGTGGCAAGACATTTCAGAACAGGGGAGATGTTCACAAATGTCTTCCTCTCACTGTAAATAATCAGATTCATGTGCAGAGAAAGGGGAGGTAGTTTAGAATAAAAAATTATTACTGAACACAGTGCATTTGAGGCAATGACTGTTTATTTCTCTGCTTCACAGATGTACTGAAGTACAGTAGTTTCCTTGCTAGACTTCCTATACTCTTCCTGAGTCAATCCTAAGTTTGAATGATGTTAACTGGACTCCAGTTCCACATTCATACATGCCACAATGTGCAGGAGGATGGTAGAACCTGTTACAATCCTCAGATTGGCTGATGTTTTCATTGAGACCCTCACTTTAGAAGTAATAGTGTATTGTTCTGCTTGAATATGACTCAACAGATTTTTAGCCTGTGGAAGGATTATATAAATAAAAATGGCCCTAAATAAATATTCTCAGCATTTGATAAATAAAGCAACCACAAACCATGCAGGCTATAAATTAAACAAAGAAGACAATCTGCAAGAGACCACAGATGAACTTGATGGTATGTTGATGGAAGAACACTACGTAAGGTCATCCTTGCAGGGAAAGCATTACACCCCATAGAGCTTTTTCCCTGGATATAAGTGGAAATTACCCTTTCGTTAACCATTTAGAGTTTCTTGACTTGATTGTTAATGCTTAGTAAAGTGAAAAACACAGTTTTAGCCTAAGGGATAAAAAAAACAATAAAGAAGAAAAATAAAAAGTCTCCAAAAGAAATAAGAAATATATTGAATTTACTCCTTCAAAAGGCATCTGAACATTTACCTTGAAATATCTGAAAACAGCTATCAGATTCTTGCAAAAATTTAAGCACTTTTCAACTTTATTTATATAAGCAATTTCAAATTCTTAAAGATTTGGTCAAATATGGAACACTAAACACATACAAGTAAGTTTTAGATGAGGTAATTCTGGGACAAAGTCTACAAATATCCTTCTCCACAGGGCTGGTCTCCAGGAGTTCTTCCTCCAGCCTGTATAAATACCTGGGATTGCCCCGACCTGAGTGCAGCACCTTGCACTTGGCCTTGTGGAACCTCATTATGTTCACAGGGACCCACTTCTCCAGCCTGTATAGGTCCTTCTGGATGGCATCCCTTCCCTCCAGTGTACTGACTGCACCGCTCAGCTTGGTGTCATCCACAAACTTGTTGAGGGTGCATTTGATTCCATTCTCTATGTCACTGATAAAGATGTTGAAGAGCACCAGACCCAAGACTGACCCTTGGGAGAGACCACTCGTGACCAGCCTTCATCGAGACATAGAAAAATCCTTTGGCTGCGATCAGCCAATGGGTTCTTAATCCACTGAAAAGTCATCTTTCAAATCCATAACTCTCCAAATTAGGGAGAAGGATGTGGTGAGGGACCAGGGTTTTGCAGAAGTCCAGGTAGATGGCATCTGTTGCCTTTCCCCTGTCCACTGATGCTGTCACACCGTCACAGATGACAACCAGTTTGGTCAGGTAAGATCTACCCTTAGTGAAGGGAAGTCTTTTAGTTTTTTGACATTTAAAATGTTCCACTTAGGGTAGGAGGCAAGACAAGGAGAATGACTCTGTGTCTTAGACATTATAGATTTATAAACAGGGAAGGAGATGAAGGCCCATCATTCTTCACCTCTAAACACTGATATACAGTATTTAAACCTACACCAACTTGTTACCAATAAAATATCCTAATCACTACTTTCTCACTAAGAAAATCTGTAGAGTCCACGATTTTCACAGCAATGGCAGGAATAAAAGAATACCTCAAGGATACCTGGTGCATTCTGAATATTTGGAATTGTGTCTGCTCTCCCTCAAACGGAGAAAGAAGCTGAACATGAATTTGCAGTTCCCGTTTGAGAGCTAGTGGACAAGTGGTACATTACGAGAACAAAAAGCCTGTCTTTCTCTGTATTTTCTATAACATCCAGCCTAGCAAAACTCTTCTGAGGGATGCTACCAGCTCTAGACTCTCAGAAGAGACATACAAAGCAATGTCTGTGTGATCTCTGAGGTGCAGAGCTGGTTCTGGATTAGTCCACAGAAATACAGTCTCCAGGTAACACAGCAAGATGAATAAGATTTGTAATAGTCCACATTTTGGATTTCAGGCTTTAATTTGTACTCTATCTTTACTCAGACAAGCAGACGGGCAGAAAACACTGCACACATTCAATCATATAGATGCATCAAGAATAGACTTCAAGTCTCATCAGCTTCTCAATCCCTCCAATTTCAGCAGAAGTGAGTGCCACACCAATGGTGGTGACAGCAACTGTGTGTCACCTCCAATGAGGTGCAGCATGCACGCTCTTGTTCCTTGCTGGCAAAAATGCATCACTAATGCTTTGTTGCTGCAAATTTGCTGTTTCAATTTGCGTTATTGTGCTCTTTGTGATTGTTGTACTTTCCATGGAAATAAATAGGAGACATTATTTTCAGACTGACCTAGGTAGAAGGTTGCAAACAGAAACCAGATGCACAGAACAACTTTCCTTTATTTTCTCTGAGTTAGCAAAAAAGAACCATCAAATCTCCTCAGTTACTGTATTTAACCCTCTAATGTTCAAATGAAGTCGTGTATTCCAGTAGCTGATTGGAACACTAACTCTTTGTTTCCTTCTCTTTCTCCTCTCAAGTGGTAGATTGATAGGACACGATGTAGAAATGTTTTCAAATGTCCTACTTCAAAAACCTGACGTGTACCTGTAGTAGATTAGTTTCTGAAAACATAGATGTCTGTATAAGGTGCCCATATCTGTGAATTTCTGCAGATTGGAGTTAGCATCTGCCTACAGTACCAGCTGCTTAACTTGATATACGAGTCAAGACCGTATCTAGGGAGAAATTGAAAAAGACATGAAATTCAAGTTCTACTTCATAAAGAAAATTGATATGTGGTCTTTAAAAGCTTACCACAACTTTTGCTGCTGCTTCTTTTTCCAGCGACAGTTTAGAACAAAAAGAGATCTCTAAGAATTTTGTTTTGTAGAGACTCAAAATGTTATATTTTGTCTTTGTGAAAACATTTTGTAAACACAGTCTGCACTAAAAAAATAACTCCCCTGGTAAACTCAACAGAGATTTAGAGTTACATTGAATGTATATTTTCATATACAGTACAAATATGTGTTCTCTGAGCAGCTCCTAAAAAATACTGTTTAATAAACTAAAATATATTAATAAATAATGTTACCTAAAACAGAGTGAAATTTCTTTATTTTATAATTTACTTTTATTTCTTGCTGTAATTTGCAAATCAATGTTGACGTGTTTGTCCAAATCTTATTAATGATTTCCATTTCCACATAACTTATTATCTTAGTTGTTCAAGCACATACAGGATGCAGCAACTGATCAAGAGCAAAATAAATACAAATTATTCCTTTTACATATCCAAATGTTGCTATCATTAACTGTACCAAAAAGCACAGCAGTCAGACAAGGCCTACAGATAAAACCTTTGTTTCGTGGGATGAAATCCAGAAGTGTCAGAACACAAATACAGAGACAGATTCTATCCCATTCTGGCTCAAGAGTCATTAAACAAGACAGTAACATGAGGAAGCTACAGCACCACTGATCCAACAGTAAATAAATATGCAATATGCTTTCATCTTTTATTAAAAAAAATGAAATTTTGTAGTTTTGGCTTGGAAAATAACATTTTAGCAGTAGAAATGCATTTTTCCATGTGTTTCTGTTTAGAAATATCAAAATGTTTTATTTCCTTATGGTCTAAAAGCATTAGACACTTGCAATCTAATTTCACTTGAAGTTGCTGCAAAATAGTCTTCCTGTGCCATCTCATGCTTTTCCCAAGTGTTTTTCATAAGCCACTTTCTCCTGTCACTCAGAAATTTTAGGTAAATTCTGATCTGACAGAGGAAAATAAATATCACTGTTATTCTCATATTGGGCATTTGGAATTTCAGTGGGAATATTTCAATAGCCTTATTAAGGTTTGGTAGAGGTTACTCTTTTTTTTCCCTTCCTCCAAGTCTAGAGGTGGAAACTATCATCACAGAGAACAAAGCACCTAAAAACTTTCAATCATCTCTGAAAATCACGTGGGAGAAACTTCCACAGATTGCCCCCTTCTGAATGGCAATCTGTAACTGAAGGAGAATCAGTAAGACTTCAGAACAAAGTAGACTCGCATATTCACTAGGATTTTCTATAAATTCTTTCATATACTTTATTTCTGGTTCACTCCAGTAGCTCCCACAGGCACTTAAGCTCCTGCGACTTCTATGAACAACCAGGAAAGATTTGGATGTTAGAAGTAATAAAAAATTAAGAGGGTGAAAGAGAGAAAGGTTGGATCAGATGAAGATAAATATTGTCTAGCAAGGATTATTACCTCTATTTGCACCTTCATTACCATTTTATAAACAGTTACAGAAATTGGTTCATGGTGAACCAATGACAGCATTATTTTAAGATGTTGTATAAAATAGTCTGGATCCACTGGATATCTCCTGCAGTTTTTTAGTGGAATAAAGTAGTTATAAAGCACTGACAGTTTATTGTGATATGTTTTGAATTTATTTTGCAATGTACCAGAATGTTATTATGCAAGATTCAAAAGAAGTCAGAATCAGAATGGCTGCTGAGTAAAAAACAGAACATACATAAAAACATAAGATTCATGTATGTCTTGAATAATTTTTATTTCATTTTATAATAAAACTCAAATTAATATATTTTACCCCACTTTTTAAGAAAATGAAAGAATTTCTGGTAAGGGTAAGTAGACATAATGCTTAGTCCACATAT
>VXAB01012756.1:53853-102551 GCA_013399175.1 Odontophorus gujanensis
AAAGACAGATGGCAATGGATTAATTCCAGCATATTTCATTCCAAGGCATAGTTTACACTTTGAAAATTATGCAATGACAAGTATGTGCCTAGTTTTATGATCTATACAAGTGTCTGTATGATACATAATGGACAGTATCAGAAGGTAGATAGATTTATGATCATACCTGTTTATTTCAGTACTCTGCTGATTTACATCAATAGGACCTTGGACACATTATGTAAATATACCACAAACTCATTTATCTAGCCTCTGTATAAATATTGTTACTTCACTTTTTCTCTACTATTGTTACAATCATTTGTAATTCAGCTCATAAATAAGTCGGTATTTTAATTTCTGTGATTGGCTCTTTATTTTTCGTTGTACCTAAAACAAGGAGACATTCTTCATAGTTCTGACAAAAAAAGACAGTGACCACGCTCCTCTGCACTTAAAGATAAGAAAAACATTTCTCTTGCTGTGGGAGATCCTAACAGTATTTTTGAGAAAATCAAAGCACTGAAGAAGATTAATGGAAGGGATACTCCCTTCAGACACTGTAGACAAACATTTTCACTTAGTTTCTTCTCACTGATAAATGTTATAGGTATTAGAAATTAGTGTGAATTAGCTCTTAAGACAATTTCTAAGTGCATTTTTCGTAAAAGCCAGTGACAGATGATCCTGTTTAGAAACCAAAGGTTGCTTCAGGAATTCTAAAGGCTGATTTCTGCTTTCTGATTAATTACACAGGATTTTTCAGTAATGACAAGTGTCCAGGGGAGGATAGCATTCACACTGATGTATCTGATACATTACGTTCAGAGACTTGACACACCACTTAGTCTCTGTGATTTTAGTAACATCTGAAATCTTATAGAAATATATATATGTTTGGCAACTTTATAATTATTCACCTTTGATAGGCTTCTGTGAGAGATAAATATCTTTCAGTTTAATCAATAACATAAGGAAAATAGCACACTTGGAAATTTACACCAATATGGGTTCTATTTCACATAGCGATTAAAAACAGAAGCAATGCTCTTAAAAAAAAATAAAATAAAATAAAAGCCTTGTTGTCAGTATAGGAAAGAAAATGAATGTTTTTCAAAGTCTCTATCGTACTTTACAGATTTGAAACTACTTTTGTTCACCTGGCATTTCTCAGACTTCCCCATCCAAAAGTATGAAAACAGAATTAAAGGAAAATCCATTGATAGCTGCCTTTAAGAGATATCTAGAGGAATTTCACGTTTCTGAACAAATAAGCACACAGATAAAATCAAATTTATCTTCTGATACATCTCAGTGAATCAAACGCATCTGTGAATTGTGAATCCTACCTTTCATATTCTGTCACATCTACGGGCATTATCATTTTCTTCATCATCACAAATATAGGTCACTGAACCATTCAGACTTAAGTAGGAACTAAAGGTACCATACAATAAAAGAAGAAAAACAAACTAGATGTTTTTACAGAAAAAAAAAATAATGACACAAGAGCAGATGCATGGAGAGCAATAGAACATGGATGTTTTCCTTAAATATTTTTCTGATCTGGCTTGCCATTTTCTACTCCATGGTGACTTCAAGCTGAAAGGTAGACATAGCAAGATTTACTGCATCCAGATCAAAGACTTTTGTTTGAGTGGCAGCATTTTGTAGGTAAATAACTCTTAGTTCTTATATCGTAGTGAAGACTCGAACTTTCACCATTTTTTTCAGCAGTTGAAAAGCCACATTAACATGTCACCAGAAATTACTGCTAGCGTTATGATACATCATAGATCTACCAAACAATAAATATTTGCCAAGATAAATGTGACAAAATGTTTATCTTTCATTTTAGCAAAAAGAAAATAAAAGAAAAAAAAAGAAAAGGGAGGAGCAAAATATTTTTGATGGAATACTCAGGCAAAGATGAAACATCAGGTAAGTAACTCAGCTAATAGATTAATGTCATATTTCTTTTAAACAACTGATAAAAATAAATATTGTACATATCAGCTTATCTATGAGTGCTAACTAGGGATATTAGTTTAAGTGAAACACTCAAATTTAGTGGTTGCACTTCTTGACACAGAATGAATAAAACAAAATCAAGTTTGTCTTGTGGCAGTAGTTATATAAAGAGAGAAATGGTTTATACAAATAACCATGTGCACTTTAAATAAGGCTTTTACACATGTATTGTTTACTCATTTTTTTTCTGTCTGATCATTTGGAACCAAAATTAGATGAGGCATTTTTTGTTGATAAGTCCCTAACTGTGAATACACTAAATTGCATTTTACTGCCTTAAGGAAGCAACAACTCTTCCCAAATGCCAGGTTTTCTAAATTTGTTTAAATATATTTGCAGCATATTAGTTCAATTTTTATTCAAGTAATAATGTTTTTGTTTTGTTTTTCGTTCCTATCTCAATAAGAAATGATGTGTGCAGCTATGGGAAAAAATCATAGTTTCCTTGCCCTTTTTATTTTTCAGAATCCAAAATCAATCAACCTCCTGTGTCCACGTTAATTATATCGTAGACCTTATGCACAATCTTCTTGGTTTTGAACCTCATTTCCATGTATCCATGCCTGTGAATAAAATACAGGGAGGAGACATACAACTTAAACATCTTGCTGTGTCGGAATAACATTTCCATTATAAATTAAACATTCATGCCAGACCAACCAAGCTGAACTGAACTGTTAACTCTGAAAGGAGACCTTAAGAGAGAACACAAAAATACCACTGCAGCCATCCAGTCTCTCAAAATATCATTGCTATAATTGCTAGAATTATAGCTTGTGGTTACCTGCCACATTCTTTCGTGCTCAACTCATGGTCATAGTGCTGCCACAGTTTAAACATTGGCTCAGTGCTGTTTTGCAATCCACATAATGCTAGATCTACTGAACATAGTAGTATGTCAAACAACAAACACAGGCATTGAGACAAAGTGAGCTGAAACATACCCACATAACAAATTACATTCTAGATAAATAGAGAATACCGCACACTGGACACGATTTCAAAGAACATATCTTAACCTTTTGTTGTTAACCAGAGTGTAATAACAACAAATGTAGATGGAACTTTGCATCTTTCAACTTCTGTGCTCACAAAAAAGATAAGAGACTTTCACCATATGACTTATTTCCCTTTTCCCTAGATCTTCTTGCCACTGATAATGAAAGTAATTTAACAGAAATCGTAGTAGGGACCTTATTCATACATAGTCCAACTCTGACACACTGTTAACCTTGTCAAATAGCCCAGTAATAGCAGGACTACTAAATATTTCCAGATAAGAAATTGATTTCTGAAACCATCGCCTTACTTTCTATCCTTTACCACTTGAGACACATACCTCACTAAAACCTCAGGTCTCCCTTCAGCCTCCTCTTCCCCAGTCTGAATAATTCCAATTCTGTCAGCCTGTACTTAGAACAGTTATTTTCTAGTCTCTTTACCAGCTTCATGGCTGTTTTCTGCACATAAGGTAGTGAAGAATGTGAAAAGCAAAAAGGTGGCAATTTCCATGCAATATGTAGACTGGAAAACCGAATTTGCGCACCCTCAGCATACCTAAACAAATTTTAATTAGTCAGTTGTAATCATTTTCTATAATAAAATGGAAAAATAACATGAAAACAAGGAATTTTGGGTGCACCCCATGAGTAATGTCTACTTTTAAGGAAATGCACATAAGATTCTATGAGTCATTAAATATCTGACCTTTACTAAAAGATGTTGCATGACTTACACATATAATCAGTCCATTCTTGACTGTGGCCACTAGTGACTTTTCTTTACAAAGTTCCAGTAATTCTATGTTGCTTTATACTGCAGTGCCTCCTCCATCCCTTCACTCATACCTACCAAATTTGAACAGTTTATTGCAAAGATACTTTTTCTGACCTGAAACTATTCAGTCAGGATGTCATTTTATGTCTGTATTCTTCAAATGACAGTGACAAAATATGGAAAGCAGCAGAACTGAAATAGATAGCATGAGCTTATGTATGTAATTTCTAATGTTGAACTTGAAAGACTTCTAAATGTGTTAACATACAAAAGCATGCCATCAAAATAATACACCCTCTGTTTAACAATGTAACAACTCCATTTATTAACCATGCTACTTTGAGTGATGGATATAATTGTCTGAAATCCCACGTTTAGTTGACCTAATTTTTATAATCCTTTCTTTTTTTTTTTTCCTCCTCTTTTTCACACAGGGTATTTTAGTAAAACTGAACCTTGAAACTTAGAAATTAATCTTATGTTCCACTGAACAATTTGACAAGTTTATTTAGATTTCAGCCCTAATGACAGATACATGTACTTTCAGATTTCTATCAAATCCAGCCACTTTTGCTTTTGTACTGGGGATTTGTGCTTAAAGATAAAGGTTTATAATAATAAAAACCATAGGTAGAAATGTCAGCAAGAGGAACAGCTAAATAAAGAACAACAGATATTAATGAGATTCATCCATCATTCCAGTTTAGAAGCTTAAAATATTAAAATCCATTTGTTTCTTTTTCTATGCTAAAACTAGGCAAGAGTTTCAATTTTCTTTGGAGACAATACTATCTCACTGCACCCTCTTAATACAATGTAAGATAAGAATGCACAATAACCAAGTTTTAATTTAAATCAGTTACACTAGGATTTTGCTGCTTAAATTAGAATCTAATTTGAAAGAGGCTTTTTTTTCTTCTAAAAATAAATGTAATTTAAGAAGTTTGCAGTTATTTAAGACTGCAGTTCATACTGGTTAGATGGTGGAAACATTTAATCTAAACACTGCATCTGCTGAAGTTTCTCCCAGTGAAAACCTGGAGTAATTGAGCTTGTCATTTAGTATTAACTAAGTCTCCCCTACCTACAGTAAAGAAATTTTTACTTTTCTTCATTAATCTGCAAAAGAAGCCTTCCTCTTGAAAACAGCCATCTATTCTAATTTATCTGTTTCAGTTTATTCTACAAGTTCTTCCACAATGAAAATTGTCCCCATTACAGCTCCGAGATTCACTTATTGAATGTGTTCTGCACAGTTAAAGAACATCGTCAAAGTTGTAGATGATGAGACATATTGCTGAAAGCACAGAAGATTTTCTTCTGCATGAGCCATATTTCACCAAATACTTAATGAACACAGGTATATTATATTTATATCTAGTCAAATGTTATTTTCAAATAACACATTATGTCAAGTATATACATAGTTAGGTATGTTTAGACTGTTCTGTGTTCCAGCTTCAAATAATAAATGTCCTTTTCACAATGGAAAATTGTTCATTCTGTTTAGAAGGAACATTTCAAATCATCTTGACAAAGATACTGCAGAATTACAGTTTTGTTCCATTAAGAGATAAATCATGCATTCTTCTTTTACTTGAAAATTAATTATGATGAAAGATAAACATAAATAAGTAAATTAATAGCTTGATTTGTCATTTATCTCCATAAAACAGCATCAGAACTTTACAACCTGAGATGACACTGGAATCTGGGATTTTGGAAATTCTCTTGAGTCTTCTATCACCTCTCCATTCCACAGAACACACACAACCTGGAGATGTCGTACTTTGTCAGAGAATTTCTGGGAGAACCCACAGAAAATTCTGTAACATACAGAGATTCTGATTTCACTAGTACATTTCAGTGTATTTATCAAATATGTTAGGAAGCCATGTTTCCTGGAAAAAAAAAACGTATTGAAGACAATTCTGCTAGGATGTTAGTGAAAAGTCATTTCACAAACAGCAGCTAACAACAAAAGTGGAGTGACATATGAAACAAGGAATAACTTGTGGATCTACAAGTCCTTCAGTTTTCTTTAAAAATCTTGTATTAAACACCCTCCAGGCAGTGTGGGACCACAAAGGAAAAAATATATATACACAACTCTGCAAGTGGAGGCATTGTATTACCAACATTTAAAACAACTTGTTATTTGAAATAAGCCCTTTTTTTTGCATGGATGCTGAAAGAAGATTACAGGTGGGTATCCAGCCGAAACAACTATCCTTATGTGTGGAAACACCAAATCTTTATTATGAGTCTTTCACAGAATTCTTAAAGTTTGAGAAGGACAGAGGTAAATGGAAGAAAATCTGTGTTCCAAAGCCCTCTTTCACATTGGCTATTTGATGATGTCCAGTACAAGACAATGAGAGGATTTTCAGGAAAACTTACTATCCCTTGCAATTGCACTGGAAAACATGTTGAGTTCATTAAGTTCTTATAGAGATTACAGCTGTGTCTCATATCTAGATATCACAACAGTTTCAGAATTAAAGTCTTTCAAGGTTTTGTGTATTCAAAAAGGAACTGGATACTTTTATTTATAAAAGCAGTAATAAATAGGCAAAGATGATGCACCTGTGAAAACGGAATGCAGTATAAGTTTTTATGACTGAACTTCTAGGAAAGAACTTTAAAATAAATCTTTAAAGAAAATATTTTCAAAGATATTTAAAGCTCCTGTTAATCTGCTCAACTTCTTGTTATTTTGAGGGAGTACTCTGCAAAAAGTAGCTTTTCTTGGAGTCCGTAAAATTCTCACGAACAGGAAAAACATATGTAAATATCCCACAGGAAGCACCTATCTGATAAACACAGGAAGTAATTATTCAGCAGGAAAGTTTGAAGGAAATGGGTTGTTTTTCTGTAAGTTCTGGTGTTCTGTGGTTTCAGAACATCAGTAGTAATGAAGGAAATAGATTTGCAATTGCAGGGCAGATATTGTTTATATAGTGTTGACACCAAATGTCACTCTCCTAGAATTTACCTTGTAAAAATAATTTAATATTGTGCCAAAGCAAAGCAGTCTTTCTTTTTTTCTAACAATATATCATTTGGTCTTAACATCTGCTCTGCACTGAGGAGGTCTGATGAGGAAATAATTCAGCTGGCAAAGTAAGAAAGTCAAATATATATTAAATAATTTAAAGTATTGTTAATAATGTTCTATTTCTCATTCTCAAGATGATAAATCTTTATTTTACAAAGCGATCCAGCAATATTGGAGCAGTATAAATCACACCTAAGAAAAGATGAGATTTTAAGTTGTTATACATTATGCAAAGATATGAACTATGAACCCAAATTTCCTTTGTCTTAATCAACACAGCTGAACATCAGGTTCCAGCTAAACGTTTGCTCTTTTAAAAATTTACCAAGAAAACTTTCACTGAAATAAATATGCATTTCTATAAATGACTTCAGTTTCTCTTTGTGTAAACATACAATGGGAAAAACATTTAGAATCTTCTGTGGTCATATCTCCCTCCAAAGTGGAGAAGAGTGTGGAAAGCATGTATGGCTGTGAAAGGTGTTCTGTTTTGTTCCAGTAGTAAGATAACCAGTGTTGTCTCTTTTGACATTAAGCTACATGTAAGAAAGAAGAGTACAAAAAGCAAAAGAAACATCCAAAAGAAACAATTTTAAGTAATGTATTTCCCTTCTCATATGCACAAAGAGTTGACCAGAAAATCAGAATTACAACATCTCTCCTCCCTACCTCTCACTCTAAGAATTACAGAAATTTTAAATAACCCTACATGTTAAAGACAAAGCAATAGATATCCCTCTGTAGCTCTCCTAGTGCTACCAGAAAAGACAGAGAGAAACTCCATATGGTTTCTTAGGTGCGTACTTGTTCAAGCTGCATCAGTTCAGTGAGATTCTGTATCTTACATGTTTATTGTGGTATTAATTTTACTGTACTTCCTTGCCTTCTGCTTGATTCAGGTGGAGGTGTGGGTAAAAATTTCATTTAATAGATATATGTATTCTTAAAAAAATTTCAGTTCAATTTACTAGGAATGTTTCTACAAGAATTTTAATATCTTAATTTGATTTTAACCACTCATAACCATCAACAATCTATTTACGAATTTAACAGTCTTTCCAAAAAAATAACAAAAATATACCAGAATCTTTAAATACCTCTTTCCATTTTGTTGATTAATAAATTAGAGTTGACTTGTTTTCATAAAGACTGTTAATATAATAAAGTAATAATTTTTACACATGCAATACTGAAGTAACAGTATAAAATTATTTGGTAAATAAATTGTGACGTGTTTGGACTGATTTTAATTATAAAACGTGTATTACTCTCTTGAAGTAGCATTGCATTCAACCAGATATAAAAAAAAGATTTTTTGTAACTCTTTCAGATTGCTTTCTAAATGTACTTCATGTCACAGCAGTTTACCTCTGAAGCAAAAGGTATATCTATTTTTTTTCTAAAATTTCTTATACATATCCATTGGTCATTCAAAGAACTAATGCTTTCTGCTCTGCACATATAGAATTTTTTGAATGACGTAGTTTTTTGTATTACAAATATTGATATGTTTGAACTTATAAAGTGAGATTTCAAACTGATTTTGAGAAAAACACGGTCAGAAAATGCAAACTTTGGCATTGTTACTCACAACATGTTCTGTGTAAGTACATATAAAATTCACAAATTTAACTGTAAAAGTTTCACTCAGTGTCATAAGAATGTTCTGTCAAACTAATCAGAATCTAAGGTTTTCCTTTTGGAAAAACTTTTCATTTTCATTTGGAGAGCTGGTAAAGCTGAGACAGAACCCCATTTGTTAGACTAGAGGAGAATGATAATGGCTCTCTTGAGCCCCAAGAAACATGAGAAACAGGAAGATAATCTGGATATAAATATTCCTGGAAAAGCTCACTAAGTAATAGGAAAGCAAGATACGGATCAGTAGAGTTGCTGCAATTGGTTTATCAGCTTTATTTCCAAATGTATGTCTGTTAGCCCTCTCCTGAAAATTTCCGGTATGCCATGACCATTGCATTAATATACTTGAAAAGATACTGGCCAGATACCCGGTCCTCTTTCCCTTTTTCCCCATTACTTCTGAAGTGAAACAGTTCCCAAATTGCACTCTTTGAAGCCTATATCATAAGCATGACCTCTAAGACCTTCTGACCACAAATTAACATTTTGTAGAAGAAATTATCTTTTGCCATTTTACTGGTTCCTAGGCAGAACAACGTGAATGGAACGTGAATGGGCAGCATCATTGCTGACTGGCACAATAGTTGCACCAGAATTATTTTTCTACCAAGATGACCTTTACTTTTGAAATGTGACATCTTTTCAAATTCTTACTTCATAACTTCGTAAGTCGTAAGAAAATTAAAACATCTCTGTATGCTAATAAAGCCTCTCTCTGACATTCTCATACAATTCTTGAGGCTCTTGATCAGTCATATTATGGAGAATTAATAACAATATATGCTAAATTCAATTATTATTGTATTTCAATCATGGAATTGACTGTTTCTGTGGAGTACGTCTATCCCCTAAACATTTATTAGCCAGACTAGAGCTTTTGGTTCTCAGATTCCAGAGTTTTAGCTGTAGCCTCCAGCTACCTTTTAAAGATTCTACAGACCTCTTGCCTCTGGTCTTCTTTGCTAGTTTGTGACTTTGAGAAAGTTTTCTTTAAGGTGGTCCACATCTTGAAAATCAGAATGATGGCTTACTAAATAAGAGGGCTGAATAAGCAACAGAAATCTCCTTTTAAACTGATAAGAGAAAAAGAAAATAAAAGCAAATGTTGTGACCCAAAGTTACCTTTTTTCTTCAGAATCTGATTTTCCTTCAATAAAATTTTCATGTAATGAACAGTATGGATTAGTCAGTTCTTTGATTTTTATTGTGATCCCACATAAAATTAATTATCTTTGTAAACATGCTGAAAAATGACTATAAGTAGCAACATTTTCAAGGTAAAAAATTATTTACTTCAATTCCTTTTTATCAAAACATAGAGCATAAGGTTCCCCTGGTGCGATGTCTTTTCTTGTTTGGAAATAGCTTCCATTTACAATGTTTTCTGAAGTGGGTAGTATCATTATGATGCTCAGTATTATAGATGAGGAGGATGTGGGCATTGAATAACAAGTATCCAGTATATTTAACTCAAAATGCAAAGAGAAAAAAAAAGGTTTTTTGAATAACAACTTTATGAGAATCAGAGTTTTACCTACATACTCCCCCCTGGAACACCTGGATTACATGAGTCTCTAGCCCTTTCCATAACACTGTACATACAGTAAGTTCTCAATGTCCTGCAGACGGTCACTCTAAACTATCTAGAACATTTTTCTGGGTGCAGACAAGATGTTAAAAAAATATATATATGAAAAAACATCACAATCATAAGAGGGGTAACACCTTTGCTGAGCCAAAATTTATTGACATTGTCTAAAAGTGATTGAGACCTGACTTTATGGCTTAATTCTACTCTTAATTCTACTCTCAAAATATATTTACTTTATGAAAATAATCAAGACAAGGAAATAGTTCAAACTGCTTTGGGACTGCTACAAGTTTTTACACTTGAAAATCTTGGCATGAGATCTCACAGGTACTAATAAAGAAAGATTAATGCTTCCTTGTTTTCTCAGAGATTAGGAAAGAATGAGCTACCAACCTCATTCCAAATTGCCAATAATGTAGATTAGGAAGTTACTGTGAGGTGGTTTGAGTATCTTTAGGAGAATTTAAGTGTAAACAAAGTTATGTGCCAGTCTATTAACCTGTGTTTTAATTCATAATTTTTAGCATGCCATTACACTATATTTACAGTATTAGGTAATTTAAAAATTCACCATCTTCATCCAACATATGCAAAATAACACCCTTTCCCTTTTATTTCAGTGGTTATTTTGTTGTTTCGTTTTCATGTCTTCAAGATCCAGTTGTGCTTAAGATTCAATAATTCTCAGTAAATCAAAACAACACATTTTTGTGCAATAAGAAAGAGTACAAGAGTTCAAGTACACACGCATTGAGAGTTGGTTTCATTTCACAGACTAAAACTTCTATATTTTCATGTCTCTATACAGTTCTTAGAATTACAAAATTATAGAATGACTTAAAAATCATCTACTTGTGCCTAACCATAGGCAGGGTTGCCACCTACTAGATCAGGGCCCAAGGTCCCATCCAACCAGATATAAACAGCTGAGAAGCCAACAGCATCCTCCTAGCCTCCATCTGTTAGCTCAGAAGGATGAAGATTCAAGTTCGGTCTGCCAGCCCTTTGACAGTGACTGCACTACTCTATGGACTTTCAGCTGTTTAAGCCAATTAATTGAAAATAAGATATACAATTAGCAGAAAAGGGAGTTATTCAGATGGAATTATACAGTTCTTTGCTTTAAGGTGATCTAAATAACTCTAAGATCCTAGTGTCTACATTGACAAGATCTCCATTTACAGTAGTAGGACTTTAGATGCCTCGTACACATGCCTGAATTTTGAGATCTCAAGTCTCACCATCCATTTCCACCTCTGTTAAGAATCAAGATGTTTGGATATTTGTGGCTTTAAAATCAATAAAGAAAAGAGTATGAAGACCAAACTAGACCCTCTATTTACTTTGGTGCACTGCTTTGCAAACCTCTCGATTGTCCACCTTTCTGGTGCACAGTGAGTTAAGAAACCCAGGTTGCTCACTATATAGTCTTACTTGTGTAGTCTTACTCTGTTCACATCAATATGTTGCTGCACTGTGGTACTTTCATCTCATAAAATGTTGAAGTCATGCATGTTCTAGCTCTTAATAGGGCTGCTGAATGAATTTAATATCTAATATATTCTATACATTCTTTCACTGCAACTTGAGTTTTGCAGTCCTCAAGGCCTCTCATCTTACTGTTGGAAATGAAAGAGGATTGAATGGCAAAAGTCAGCACTGAAAACTGTTAATGCAAGATGAGAAAAAAACTTCTCTTTAGATGGCATAGCAGATCATATGATATACTGTGGGGCTGTTATATATAAACAATATCATAAGCATGAAATCTCAGTACCATGTTATAACCAATACAGAATGACAATAGAAAAGGAAAAGGATACATCATCACACAGTGGTGTGAACTTTTTTGAAAATTTAAGTGTGCAAAGACAGGAAGAAAGGCTGATTCTTTTATTTGACCATTAACAGAGCTTCATTCAGGAATACATCTGAGGCTGCCATTTCATTTTGTAGGGGTAAATCTAATTAATAGAGGAACATTAAAAAAAACAGATTTAAGGACTGTTGTGTGGTCATTCTGATGGTCTTAGGGACAAAATAAATCCTGTATGTTAGCTAAACATCCCTTCCTCTATCTGAACAAAACATTAAATGAAATGAAGAACTTTAAACAAGTTTCTTGAGAGAATAAAAATATCTAGAAATACTTTCATCCCTTTAAACCTAATATATAGCGGATCAAGTTTTCCCAAGGTCTTTGTTTACATATGATTAACATCTGTAGTTGAAAACAAATGCTCTACTCTCCCTATTTAATCTATGCACTTACTTAGATTGCAAGAAATTTGTTTATATTTACATTTGAAATAAGAAAGGTAATCCTAAAGATTTCCAAGACTGTCACAGCAATGATTGCCTGCTAGTCAAACAAAAGAAGTTGCTTCTAACTTCGTCACTATTAGAAAAAAGAGAATTACATCCTGTTTATTTTGGGTTTAGTAAATCACCCTTAGGGTGATGAGCTGATAATAATGTTTCTTTCTTCAACTGGTGGTTCAGGATATAGACATAATGTTAATTATTTGCTTTAACATTTAGGAAATTGTTCAATTTGTGCTCTAATTGACTAAATTACACCTCTGGTCTGAGGACTTTTCATTATCACCTGTGTAAAAGCAACATGTGTCCTATTACCTACTTTCTGTTTTTTCCAAGTTTAACCCCATCCTTACTAGTCGTTTTTTTTCATATCGGTACTGTGAAATTGCAGTCACTTCCAAGCTGTAAGCAAAATTGCCTTTTGAATATATACCATCTATTACTATAGTAGATCAGTCCCGTTTTATGATATTTTCATCATTTTTCTTTTCAGAGTTGCAGTTTCAAAAAGTCCGTAGAAATAATTCAGTACCTAGAGTAAATCACTCTAATTAACAGCAAGATAAATATACAATCTTAGATAGATAAAATTTGCAAAGTAATTTCTCTAAACAAAATGTAAAATTTGATTTCTAGAGAATAGACATAATATCAATTCATTTACACCTAGAGAAATAATAAACCTCTTACATTTAGATAATGACGTTTAATAGCTATTTCTCTTGTGTATTTGAATGGTAACCTCTCTAGGCATGGCATCTTGCATACTGGAATAACTTGGTCCTCTTGATTTTCCACTAATTTTAAAATTGTAAATGGAGCAATAAACCGGGTTTCATTCATCTCTTTGTTACCATGCCAAACAGTTCTTGTGTCGTTTTTGAGTAATACAGTAGCATCCTCTGCTGATGACCAGTTCTAGAAAGCCAACATTATGCTAGCAATTCAAACTGGTGTAGAGAACTCTGCTGGGACTCGTTAAGACCTCTGATTATGACTGGCAAAAACAATAGGGAATCAACAGTCTACACAGCATGTCACGGACCTCCTATTTCAATTTATACATTGTATATTCTATTTCTCCCTGTTGCTGTTGTAAGTGGGTCTTTTTAGATCTGCAAATTGAGATAGAAGACTGATAGTAATAAGTAGTAGAAGAATCTAGAAAGATCTACCATCTAATTCTGCTGACTTTTGGAGATACTTCTAAGACTTTAGGGAGCATACTGTTTATCTTCCTGTCTCATAATCAGTTAAAGCTTTATTTTTTGCTTTTTACTTGTCTGAAATCTGTAATCACCTTGAATATACATTTTGAACAGCTATGTATAACTAGGAGCTGTAATTGAGTTGTAGTTCCCTCTGCGTTTAACATTTCTTTCTGTACCACTGTTTTAACAGGAATTCTGCTTAAGGATCAGCAGAGTAATTGTTTAAATATAGTGTGCATGACCTAAATTTCAGTGAAATGAAAGATAAAAGAAAATCACGTCTATAGAAAACTTTTAAACTTGCAGAAAAGTATGTATCAGCAAGAATCCTTTCAGTACACTTATTTATTAGAAAGTAAGAATAACAGCAAAAATCAGTAATCACAGTGTACAGGATGGACTTTTTTGGTACTATTTTCTATAATGATGATTAAATGTTTCTTTCATTTGTGTCCTAATCTTGTACCTAATTTTATATTCCAGTTTGTACTTCATGTGCTAAAAAAATACCAAGACACCTTTACAGGAGACGTTATCTGCTGTGATTTTTGGTTTCTGGTCAGGACCTTTAGTATTGCAGCAATTATCATGACCTCACATAGAGGTGCACTGTTAAGAAAACTACCAAGAAAACAAGATGTTTCAAAGATTATATTGAATTAAGTTGATTTTCCTACTAACTCTGCCACCTGCAGCACTAAGGAACAAATGTCTACATGGTGGACAGGTCAAACATTGTTTTTCATAAGCTACTCAAAGCTGTCCTTTCTTTTCCTAGTGAATTAACCACTTCTTGATGTTCACTCATGCGTGTCACTTTGCAGTTTTAAGGAGAATGTGTATTCACTGAATGGAAAATGTAGCTTGGAGGTCTCGTCTTACTGAATCAACCTCATTATCTTAAACCTACTCATATGGTCTTTAGTGCAGAAGGAAGTATTTAAGCCATTCACTACATGTATTTGTGAGTACATATGATGTTACTTAGGGTGAAAAAATGAATTTTGAATAATAAATGCTGGAAAGATCAGCAGGGAAAGGTAACAATGCTATTTTATGTAACTAAACCACGTGGCCTACAAGAATGAACACAAAGTTACAGGTAGGTGATGAAAATGAGACATACAGTATTTTCTTCTTCCAGTGTAGAAGGTGAAGAAAGCTAAGAATGCATATTAGGATTATGGGGTAATCTAAAATTAATCTGCATGTCAGAAAGTGAAACTTAATAATTTTTAGTAACAGAGAATGCTGCATCTTATATTGTATTTATATGTGTATGTTATCCTATTCATCACTTGGACGAGTTGTTGGTTGGGTTTTCATATACAGTTCAAGGTCATATTAGTTATAATAATATAAGAAATGATCTCTTACACTATGGAATGCTTGTACACCAGCTAGGAAGGCTAGCTGTACACTTCAAGAAATTGTATGGTAAACAAAAATTTAAATTAAAATCCTTGAACAATGAGAAATCACTTATTCAGTATTCCTTCATGGTGTTCTAAAGTTTCTATGTTACCCACATTAATATGAGTGCAAATTTTTAAGATATTTTCAGTTAATTCTTTCTTTTTTATGATTCAGTGTATCTTATTTTTCATTTTTAAATCAACTCACAAATTGTTTTCAAAATATTTCTGAAAATTCATAGAAGTCAGGGGGGAGGTGTTTACTTATTTATATCTATTTATAATTTCTGTAATTCTTTTCTACAATGGTAATTCTAAGAAATATAATTACTTTGTACTTTTATAATATTTGTGAAGAAAGGAAATAGTGATCATTTAGAAGTTCCTTTTTTATTTTAATCCATATATTTTAATATATATGAGAGGTTGTAAAATCTTTCTTATAAAGAAATACAGTCGCAAAGTATTATTTAGCTTTCTTTAAAGGCAAATTAGTCCATTATATTTCAAAAGTATGATAAAACAGGGATTGTTCTCTGTTTTTTATTTAAAAGAGAGTGAGAGATCTCGTTAACATCTGTTGTTTTTTGTTTCTTTCTATCTCCTCTGCATGCTTTGCTACTATATAAACTGGAAGCTTGCTTTTGATTCTGTATGCAATTCCTCTATTAACATATATATCGGATATCAGTATATATCTGTGTGTTTACTTGACTTAGCCTTGTAAATATTTTAGACTGAATATTCATCTCTCCATCATATAAAAGTTTTTTCTGGTTTAACTGGAGTTTTTCTGTTATCTCAGGACATTTGGTCATGTTTCATCTCTTTTTTGCAGCACGTACATGTATATTTAGAAACATAAAAATCTGAGCACATATCAGCAAATACTGCATCGAACTCAGCCCTACAAAAAACATTCACTGATTAATTTCAGAGACATTTTGTCTACTATGCTGAAAAAAAATATATGGAATAAGAAAAATTTAATTTATTAATGCTTATTCAACTATCTTATCTGATGTAGAATTATTTATACTAACTCCTAATTAGTCCTTAAGAGTATATGAAACTTGTCCATTTCAGAGCTGACCATGAGGTCACTGAAGCACAGCCCATATTTATTTGTCTGTGCAAGGTCTTATTCAAAATCACTAGAGTAAAACATAAACTACAGACCATATTGTTTTAAGTCAGAGTATTTGCTTATTTATTTTAACATTCACTAGCTCTGAGCAAACAGTGGGACTTCTTAAAAATTCCCTTTTGTCCATCACAGTGAGAGTAGCCAGTTTACTTCAGTTTCTAATACTTATAAGTAACTTTTCAGGTTTTCGTTTTGATAAGGACTTAGACACTTTAAAATGGGAAAAATCCAATGGAATCAATCTAATTTACCCATTTGTATTCACAAATGTGGACTGTTCTTCAGTGTTCATGGTTCAGTGAAGAAGAGCCATCTTAACTTTAAAATCTCAACTTCAAAAAACTTAGGGCTGGAAATACTTCTGAACTTATTTTTTTTTTTTTTTTTTTCAGACTAGCCACAGATTAGCTCATTTGCTTGCAATAGAAGAGACAGAAATATATTTAAACAACAACAGTGAAACTATTACTACTTAGCAGTTAATTAACATTCATTCATGTCGGTGAAAGCAACTTCTACGGCTGACCTGGAAAATATTTTAACTTTTTCCAACTCTGTTATGTTTTCATTTAATTTGTGTTATATTCTCTATATGGTAGAAATAGCATGATTATGCAGAAAATATTCCGTTATTCTGCATTATTTTAAAAATTGGGTGATAAACATATAAAATATGAAGGCGTGTTTCTTCAAACTTCCAAATACCTGTGTACCTGCGTATCTTCGAGGTCATATTGCCTAAGGAATCTTCTGGGTTTGGACTCTGTCATTTCTGTATTTCATAACACTTGGCAGACAGTTTTAGTGCGGTTCTGCTTTATTTAGTAATTGGGTAGAGTGGCTACAGCAAACCTTACAGCCAGTGTCTTGAAAGGCTGACAAAATACACGATGTTCAGTCTTGCTGTCAGAATAGCTTCTCAGTGCCCCATTTTTCTCAAAGCCCTTGTGAATCAAGTCTTCCCTAATTTGTAACAGTCATTGCTAGAAAGTGGTATACTTTAAAAAGACAGTGTCAAAATAAATTGTTAGAATTCCATGCAGATTGCATCTCACAGCTTGCAATGTAAGAATTCACTCGGATGGTAGAAACCTTTCAAGTTACTACTTTCCACATCAGGTCAAAGAAGCGGAGGAAGGTGAGGTACTGAAGGCTTTTGCCTCACGAGGGCTTCTCTGAGAGCTGGAAACCCACGAAGTGGCATTTTCTCTATTTTCAACCTTTGCTTTCTGCTTGTGAATGAAATAGAATACTTATTCTGATCCCATGTGCCAGGTCAGCCAGATGTTACATCCAAAATTAATAGGATCTGCTCTTGGCTGTTTAAAAGCATGAGTTTGTCAATCAGTAGTACTGTTTGTAAAAATCACTGTGTGACAGATGCTGAGAAGTTCTCCCTAGTTTCAAGTCAAGCTAAGTTATATTCTGTCAATGTGAACATGTTTATTACTTTTAAATACAAATGTTCCAGAAAAATTTTAAATACCTGTATTTTGCTGGTAAAATCTGCTTCAATTTTGACAGTCATTTCCGTTCCAAGGTGCCAATATGAGCAGACAAACACTCTCATAAAAGCACCATAAACTCTTTCCCTTCCGTCATTTCCCGTTGCTCTACAAGAAGATGAACTTCAATAAATCTGAATTCCTGTTTAGCTCAATCTTGGATGCAGTTTAGCCTGTGTAAAATTCAGATGACTGCCACCATTTAACAGGGGTATATAGCATTTAGATATATTAGCATTTATCAATACCCCAAGCTACTGTTTAATCTTAAATTCTGTACTAATATGATTTTATATTTCCGAGTGTTAATGACTCGATCATCTATTCCATCACTGATCTTATGATTTGATTTGATCACAGCTAATTCAAATACATTCAATGTATTTTTCCAATCTTATTCACGTCTTGTGCTTATCTGATGATTTGATATAGAAAATAGATAGAATGTAGATTTGATACAAAATGTATAAGAAGCCATGGTTCTCTCAGGAAATTAAGAAAATATCTGCTTCTAATTAATGTCAGCACTTATGGAGGATTTGGCACTGCAACTTCATGTCTACTCTGGTAAGATTTATTCACAAAAATGGATTTTATAAACTATAATTACTTCAAACATAACTTTTCCTTGTATTTTTTATTTACACTGTGGTAGTGAGCTAGAGAATTTAATCAAAGCCAGACATATATTCAAAGAAAGATTTATACAGTGTATTCAACTAAAAGACTCATGAGGGAAGAAAGAAGAGGAAGACAACCTCTGAGAAGGGAAGTCACTGAATCCTGTCATACAACGCTCCCAAGTGCTGGCCAAGAAAATTAAGATCCAAGTCTGAAATTTCAGTGTAGTACTTTACCAAACTTAAATCAGAAAGATCTGACAATGACACCAAGCTGAGTGCTGCAGTCAACAGGCTGAAGGGAAAGGATGCCATTCTGAGAGATGTGGAAAGATTTGAGAGGTGGGTGCATGAAAATCTCATGGAGTTCAACAAGGCCATGACTAGATTGAAAACATCTGTGGAGAGTGGCTTGGAAGTATTGTTGGACAAAAACAATATGGGCCAGTAGTGCATGCTTGCAGCCCAGAAAGGCACCCATATCCTTGTCTGCATCAAAAGAATGGTAGCTATCAGATTGGGGAAGGTGATTGTCACCCTCTGTTCCACTCTCATGAGACTTGATCTAGAGTACTCCATTCAGATCTTGGGCCCCCCGCACAAGAAAGACACGGTTCTGTCGGGAGAGGTCCAGAGAAGAGTTAGGAAGATGAACAGAGGGCTGGAGTACATTTTCTTTGAGGACAGGATGAGAGAGCTGGTTTTCTTTAGCTTAGAGAAGAAAAGGCTCTGGGGAGAACTTACTGGGGCCTTTCGGTACTTAAAAGGAGCCTACATGAAAAATAGAGAGGAATTCATTATTAGGAAATATAGTGATAGGATAAGAGGTAATGATTTAAAACTGATTCAGATTAGAAAATAGAAGGAACTTACTTTCTCAGAAGGTGATGGGACACTGGTTGCTCAGTGGTTGTGGATACCCCATCCATGGAAGGCCTCAAGGCCAGGTTGGATGGGGCTCTGGGCAGCTTGGTCTAGTGGAAGGTGTCCTTGTCCATGGCATGGTTGTTGGAACTATATAGTCCTTAGGATCCATTTCAACCCAAATATTTTTATGATTTCATGGTGGAATCTGTTATATGTACACATAATTTTGATTATGCTGCACCAACATGAAATGTAGTGAGAGAATCAGCCCCATTGACCAGATGGTTATGCTGTGTTTAACATACTTGAAAGAGTAATTTGATATCTTGGCTGCCAGGAACTTTGTTAATAACTTTCAGTGTGGAATAGATCTACCCTACAAGGCTCAAAAAAATAGTAAGATGAAGGTTTGTTACCCTTCCAAAGAAGAATTTCATATTTTTCTCAAGATTTGTTCCAAATTTCAGAAAACCTAATGGAGCATAAAAGAATGTGATCTTGCATTGGAAATAATGCAGCAATGATGAGTACACAGTGGTAAAACAGGCAGGTAAGAAAGGAGAGGCTGTGTTTCTGTTACAGGCAAATTTGATGTGATAGCTTTTGCTCCCTGGCTGTGAGATACACAAATTTATGAAAGTTGAAAATTCAACAACTTTTCATAGGATCATAGAATCGTAGAATAGCCTTGGTTGAATAGGACCTCAAGTTCATCTAGTTTCAACCCCCCTGCTGTGGGCAGGGTCACAAACCTCTAGACCAGGCTCCACAAAGCCACACCCAGCATTGCCTTGAGTACCTCCAGGAATGAGGCATCCACAGACCCTCTGGGCAACCTCTTCCAGTGTGTCTCTACTCTCTAAGTGAAACACTTCCTTCTAACCCCTAACCTAAATCTCCCCTGTCTTAGATTAAAACCATTCTCCTCTTGTCCTGTCACTATCAATCCCCAGGCCTGGATGAAGTACTCAAGATGGGACCTCACAACAGCTGAGTAGAGAGGGACAATCTCCCTCTCCCTGCTGGACACCTCTTTTTTAATGCAGCCCAGGATATAGTTAGCCCTCCAGGCTGCAGTCAGCAGGACCCCCAAGTCCTTTACCAGAGGGCTGCCCTCCAGGAGTTCTTCNAGATGGGACCTCACAACAGCTGAGTAGAGAGGGACAATCTCCCTCTCCCTGCTGGACACCTCTTTTTTAATGCAGCCCAGGATATAGTTAGCCCTCCAGGCTGCAAGTGTACACTGCTGACTCATGTCCAGCTTCTCATTCAGCAGGACCCCCAAGTCCTTTACCAGAGGGCTGCCCTCCAGGAGTTCTTCCTCCAGTCTGTATAAATACCTAGGATTGCCCCAGCCCAAGTGCAGCACCTTTCACTTGGCCTTGTTGAACCTTGTTAGGTGCACAGGGGCCCACTTCTCCATCCTGTCCAAGTCCTTCTGGATGGACTCCCTGCCCTCCGATTTCCCCTGTTTCTCTTTTCTTCTCGAATAGGTCTTTGTTATTGCAGTAGACCTGCAACTGTTGGACTGATTGCTGTTGTCTGATGATTGCTAGTCTTCAGTCTCAAAAGTCCTTTAAGATAAAGCTGCCATTCAGGAGCACCAGATCTTTCATATTCCCAGGATAGCGGAGGTATGCTGAATATGTGAAGTACACTTGATTTACACAGGGAATCTAGAAAGCTCTGAATTTGCACAAATCAACTGCACAGCATGCACAAAGGAAGTCCCACTGAATCAACAAACAAAAACTTGAATTCTACAAGTGCCCATATTCCCGTGTATAACTTTGAAGAGTATGGAAATATTTGATGCATATTTTCACAAGGCTATGCTTAAGCCAGCAAACCTAACTAACAAGACTATGCATGAATGGCTACACTTATTTCTGACTTTGTATACTGTGTAAGTTAAAATCTTCTATTAAAATCATCTTTGTCACACCATCAGCTTAAAAGTTGCTTATCTTTTGACATTCCAGTGCAATAAGAGAGGTATTCATGATCTGTGATTTTGGATCGCTTTTTCTTTCTGAAGAGATGTCTGCTGAGAAAGCAAAAGAGTTGTTAATGGTGTAAGATGTACAGAACATGTTTCACAGGAGAGAAGCAATGTATCACGATTAACAGGCCATACTGAGCCTTTCACAGCCCTGCAGAACTTGAAATATTGTGCCTTATGGCTTTGTTCTCCCAAAAGAATGAACTGGCATACATCAAGTCTACTGAATAAAGTTTCTGACATATCTTATATGGTTATGTGTCAAATAGGAAATGTTGAAAAATAGCCTATGTTACTGTTTAAAGTACATACAGTATGCATTAACACTTTAAACAGATGTGTTACCGCTGGTGTTACTTTTGTTTTTGTCACAGTTCTGTTTACACAAACTGATACTTAACTAGAATTCATGCTGGGTATCTATTAACATTTTTTCATACTATCCAAAACCATAACAGATGCTATTAGTCATCAAAAGGGATAAGGGACTTTTTTTCACTGTAGTCAAAAATATTATACAAGGCTAGGTGACAAACACATTAAGAAGACAAGGCAATACATACAGCCATGACAAAAGGGGAAATATTCACTTATTGATGCTTGTAAGCGGTGTTGCATACTTGGTACACATATTAGAATATATATAATATATAGATAACTTAGAAATTTTACAGAAAAATATTTTGTCCTAGTTTTACCATTCTCCTGATGAGAAATAATGAACTAACTTCTGCTGTGCAGTCAGAGAAAGCTTTCTGACTGACACCTATTCATTATAGTATTTTCCATAGTGTGTATAGTTATTAGCACTAGGTGGAAGAAATCGCTTAGCTTTAGGAGTCTGACCCCAGTGATTAAGCCTCTCATCCTCACTGAATAAAGGTGTGTATTTTCAAGAGGGTCTTCTGAATTCCTGAATTTGGCAGCAATTAGGATTCCCACTTCAATTTTCTGAAACACTTCTAAACGTAACTTTCTATGTTAACTATATGAGGAAGCTAAAAGACCTCAGGCTTGGCAATATGAACACCTCTCCTCTTCCACTGCATATTCATCAGTGGGGCTGATGACAGTCAGCTGTGAATGAGTCTTTTTAATCTTTTGCCTGTAATTACGGACACTAGATAACACAGTTGCAGTTTAAGCAACTGGCTGTAGGTCTGAAAATTCATATACTCCCTAAAATTGACTGAGCAGTAAAAACTCATGGAGCTGTATTAAATTCACTTATTTATCACTCATACCATCAATGAACATTAGAATCAGGACACTTCTTTTGGAAAACACTAACTCTGTGCAGTCCCAGTAAATTAATTTTGTAAATGTTTATATGTTCATTTGTACATAGTAACACAAATACTGTCAAGGAAACGAAACAGTATTTTTCACATTAACATTTTCATGTTAACTACAGCAAAATGTATTTATTGACAATAAATGAACAACTTTGAAGTCTAAATTTAAAAATTAACAGTAAAAACTCTTTGAGTTAGTTTCTAAATCTAAGTACTGCTAAACACTGTGTTAAAAATATATATCAAGTTAAAATAAATGCTTCTCAGCTATGAATAGTGAAGTATCTGAAAAAACTTTTGGATGAAATCTGGAAAAAATAAATTAATTAAATTCCATGATGTAACAACATTCCATCAAATTAGTTGTAAATGTTGAATTACCCATGACAGCATCTTCTAAGTGGTATGTCACTAGCAAGAGAGCTGCTGGAAGGTATAGAAGTAGCTGAACATATGAAAACTAAGGTTACTACATAATTAAAAATGCTTATGCTGAGAAAAAATATATAGGACTTCTATTGAATAGAATGTTATCTGATGCAAACCTAGTCACTGACATGAGCAGTGCTTAAGTATGTCAAAGTCATTACTCAAAAGAATCTGTAAAATATTCAGTATTAAATTCTTATGGCATTAATACAGGAAAATTATTTCACCTATTTTGGGACTTATAATAAACTGTACAAGAATTTTCCTCCATCTATGCCAGTAAACCAGCACCATCTAACACCAAATATAATTAGTAACAAATTGCCTGTTACAACTCAATTAAACTTCCTTGCCTCTCTGCTGCTTAAGCAACATGTAGATTCTTTTATGTACTTGTCAATTAGTACATGGGGATTCTGTTTTCTAATTGGATAAAAATGTAATAAACTGAGCAATGCACTGTTGATATCCAGTATCAACTTTGTTAAAAAGTAGTGAAGACAGGTTTAATGCTTCAAATATTTATCTCAATTGAAATTGATTAAAACAATTTGAGGTTCTATTAGATATAGATACAATCCTTTAGTTAACAAAGTCCATCTGGTCTAAGATAGAAAATTAAGATTCACTAATTGAAATTTGGAAGCTTTTTCCAAACACGCATAATTCATACTGACAGAAAACAGAAGCTGCTATTCACCACAAACTGTCAAGTAGATGAATGTTTCATTTAGATGGAATTTAAGATTTCACCCAGCAAGAATCTACAAATGCTTATGGTAAGTCACAGTCTGAGAAAAAGAAAATCTGTTCTCTTTTTACTGATGCAGCATTAAAACCTTTTTTTTTTTTTCCATTCCGAAGCCATTTTAACCTTAAATGACATCACATTTGACCTTTCATGTTTCCAGTAGTTCAAGAACCTGTCTAGACCATGAGCACTATTCTGCTCCACAGTGCTGCAACTTCATCAGCTAGTGATGCTTCTTTTTTTTTTTTTTTTAACTCATAATGTATTCACAGAGTTTTACTTTTGTGTTAGTATGAACTCTATTTTATAGAATGGTTAAATTTTAGTATTTCTCTCCCTGGTTGCTTTTCCTTCCCCCATACTCCATCTCTGAAATAGCAATATCAGATCAGGTCACTTATTCAGCCCACAACATGGTGCAACAAACCATTAAGGCAGCTTAACAGACTGCAAACTGAGAAGTAGATGAAATGAGTAACAGAAGAGAAGATGAGCCAGAAAGTTTTGGTTCACTATGGCCACAAAACACAGCATAGGACTATGGCAAGAGATGTAATAGCATAAACCCTTTATGGTTCAACTCTGCACTCAAACCTGGGACAGCCACAGATGATCTTTCCCAGGTACGATATTTACCTTTACTCATCATTTCTGAGCTGCTTCTTTATAGTCAAGATGGTTTTGAAATGCTAATGAAATTATTACTTTTTACCTGAAGGGTAGGTAGTAGGAAGTACTCTGTATCAATCATACTAATTTCCAAGTATGTTTAGCCTTTGATGGATAAATATCTATGCATAAATAAATATGAAATTCTGAAACCTCTGTCTTCACGAAGACACTGTATATTCTATCACTGATTTTACTAGTGTTACACTTTGCTATTGACACAGTATTCACTGTGTTGTTGCTTTTTTTTAATTCCAGATCTGAAACATAATGATTATTAAGGATGGGGCAACGAGAGGAAGAGAATGCTGAAACGTGTTCTATAACTGGAATTTTCTCTTCTGCTTTACAGTATGCTAGGGATGTATGCTCAATTGAGAGCTTTGCTGAGCTGCGCTGAGCTGAGCTGGTGTGAGAGTCAAGTTAGTGCACTCAGGCAAGAAAAACTCAGCCATCACACTCTGAAGGAAACACGTGTTTCCTATTCACAATGTACCACCTGCTCATGGATACAGAAGATACATGTAGTAGAAAAGTCCTCTGTTGGAACTGAGATCTGATTTGAAGATGATTCAAAGATGAGAAAGATCATTAAAAAGACAAACATTAATTTGTGTTTTATAAACTCATCAAAGTCATGCATTATGGTGGAAGACAATACTCCTTAAGTCTACACCGTACAGTGAGGCATAAACCCACGAAACAAAATACAGTGACTTGTGAGAGCTGGAGAATAAGATTGCAGCCAACGGCAATGTGGAAGGTGCCTGACCTAGTTCAGGGAGTTGCAGCAGCTGCACAGCAGCAACCACAGAGAGTTCCATTATGGCTTATTTAGCCTATTCTAGATAACTTCTAGAATAGGCTAATTTCTAGAAGTTATCTAGAAAGGTGCTTTGGCTATCTAGAAGTTAACCTGTATATGTGTGATATGAGAAATTCTTTTTTCTTTCTTTTTTTCCTTCTTTTTTTTTCACTATGCCTGAACTTAAAGGAAGAATCCTGTGATCTGTAAGCCAGTCTTCTAAGTGATTATAAATCCAGCATGACAACCGTAAACATTTTATTTGCAAAACAATAAAACTAGATTAACTACACTGACTATTCAAAACAATATTCTTATTTATGAAAAAATGCTGGTTATTAATAATACTGGACTGAAAGGGAAGAATTCATTTTCAGTAAGTGTCCTGTTCACCAAATACTACTTTCCTTCAAAAATGAAGTACATATATAAATCCATGAATAGAAAGCTGAAAGATCTAAATATACCTTGCTTCAGATATTTCTCAACCTTTGTTTTTCTGGAAGGGGTCATAACATTTTTTTTAATACCAGGTGAAATTCATAAATATGTCATCTGAGATTTGTTTTAGATTTCTCCATTTATTTTGATAATATAGCTAGTAGCTAGAAACAAAAACAAAAACAAAAAGCTATGTTGTATAATTTATAGGTAAGAAGAACAGAGAGAGTTTCTCAGCCTGTGTTAATCTGGGCCTCCGTGTATCCAAATGAGAAATAGGAGGCCCTAGCTGACAATAGCCCTAGCATTCTAATTGTATGTGAAATAAAAACCCAAACACAGGGGCAGAACAAGTCTGCTTCCCGTGATTCAAGACTATGGGATTTAAGTGGAATTTATTCACATTTTTTTGCTGATACTGATATTTCCATGTTTTTCATCAATATTTCTGCATTAGTGGAAAGATGGTCTGCATGACCTAAGAGCTAGTTACATTCTTCTACTTTTCTGAATAGAAGGATGTTTCCAGGGGAACCATTTGCAGTTCTGTCATCTGGGCTGTAGCCATTTAGCCACTGCTACCTTGAATATATTTGAATATATTTCCTGCTCCTTGCAAATTCTCTGAAAGGTTTCTTTCCTTTGTGCCCTCAGTCTCACTTGCTCCCCGCCCACACTCCTGCTCTTTCTTCAACACTTTCTTGCCAGTATGAACTCTATAGCAAAAAGCAAAAACGGGTCTTTTCCACCATGAGCATGTTTTAATTGCCACACTGCTGTCAGACTATGGAAACCCATAGCTAGATTCCTACCTCAGCCTTAATGAAGTGACAAGAGGCTTAGTATAAATCTGACATCATGGTTTACACCAACTAGTATTATTAATGGAGTATGCAAATCCTGTTTTCCCACCTTAACTCATGAGTCTGAAGTTAATCATCCATTTTTCTCCTTTATGCCTCGTTTATGCTGATCTTTTTATTACTAATGGCCATAACCTCAGCACCTGCACTTTACAATAAAAATAAAATAAATCCAGTATTCAGAAATTATATATATGAAGCATATTAACTGAACAGTTACGTTCCAAGTGTAATGTGATTTGAAATTCCAGTTTAAATTCCTGATTAACTGTAAATTCTTTGCTAGTTTCACATGGACCTGATAGATGGCCAGCAGGGATGATTTATGATAGACCTGTCTTTTACAAAGTATGTCTTTCCTCTGCTATTTATGCCAGCAACTATCAGCAGGGACAGATTTCTTTTATTAAAATACAGTCAAGCATCAGTTTCAAACACATGTAGAAGAACAGTCAAATTATTCAGTACATATAATACTACTGTCACTTATGATTAAAACACAACTGTAGCCCTTCAAAGCCAATTTATATTACCTCTTTTGTCTCACAGCTTTGTGCCAGCCCAGAAATTTAGTCCTGAAAAAGGATAAGCATATCATCACTTAACCTACTCAATGACCAAAGTTTAAGACAGGACTTGGAGTTCTGCAGGATTAGGACTGTTGTGTGTTCCTAAAGAGAGAAACTGTACTGAAATATTCCTCAATTGTCTGTTGTTACTTTTCAGGTATAATATTGGATATTTCCATGTGGTTTTTTTTTCTTTGTTTGTTTTGTTTTTTTGTTTGTTTTTATAAATAGGCCAAAGTATTGTGAATTAAAGGCAAAAAGAAAAAGAAAAAATGTGAGCTAAATTTCCATTTGGTAAAAATGTATCTTTAGATCTTCGCACAAATTCTATCAGCCTGTATCAACACCTATAAGACTGGAAATCAAATGTTCCACGATAACTGAAGTCTGTTAATCAATGCCTAAAAGAATGTGACCAAAAAAACAAAACAAACCAGTATTCAAAACCTGAACCCTTTAAACTCTTTAAAGGTTATTAAGGTACCCTTGGACAGAAAGAAACTGTAAATTCTGTTAAGATTATTCCGTTATTTCCATGACCTTCCATCTCCCATGTTCCAATTTCAACTTCACCTAAATCAGCTGCAGAAAAAAAGTTGATAAATAAATTGAATAATATAATGAAATGATTTTTATAAATACAATTTTTTTTTATGGCTAGGCATGGTGGAAATAGGAAAATTCTGAAAGTCACTGTATCAGTTGCCCACATCACAAAGCAGTAATTAATATGACTTTAACTTCCAGTTAAATTTTGTCCCTAGATACTAATAATCAGAAAAGAAAACTAAAAACATGCAGCAAAATTTACAAAGGCTCTGAGTGTATGTGTAATATATAGGCTCTTTTATTTCCTTATTACTTTTTTGTCTGTGAGCTGGGACACTGATCATTTTACTGTGACTCTGTCCTTACCTTAAACATTGCATGTTTGTGCTTGAGATCCAGTGAAGACAAATTCCAGAATAGATTATATTGGATATTACTGCTATATTTCTTATCTGGAGATAGTTGTGGATTCTTTAAGAAACTGTGGTTTTACATATTATATAAATTCCTCTAAGCTGTTGTTTATGTTTGCTGTGGGTTTTTAAAGACAAATAAATAAAGAATACCATTGTGGGCATGTTACATAGAGTACAAAACTGTGATGGATCAGCACCTGTTCATCTAAAAGTCATTAAGACAAATGAAAGTTCAGACTTTTTCCAACTTCTAAGGTCAGTTATTGCAGCAGGCATTGCATAAATGGATTATTAACCCTAAATAGTTAACTATATTAATACTTGTTCCTACAGATTCGTCAGATATCAGGCTGTCAACAGATTAGCCCTTATGACTTAGCAGGGGAACTGTGATTGAAGTGTTATCATGTTATCAATTGTTTTAATATTTACCAAGCTGGGGCAAAGTGACGTCTAGCTACCAGACCACCTTGATTTGGTCAACCTCAAGTATCACTACTATGGCTTTAGGATTAGGAGAAGAGTAATAGTCAGAGCTAATGACAATGGTCTTGTTTATATAAAGGTTCTGAAAGAACACAGAAGGAAGAAAGGAGCATTCCCTGTGCTTGTTTGAGTGACATTCACTGGAATCTGGGAAACGATTTCAGTCTAGATCTTAATGCGCAAGAGTGTCAATCTAGTGGAGCCACATATTGCTGCTAATTGGAATCCTTCAGCTGCAAAGGGCATTAGTCTCACCAGATAAGAGCAGGAGCTGAACAAATAGTCTCCTGAACTAGATGAATTTATCAGATATTTTCCTTTTAAGAAATTATCTATATAGCAGAAAAACAATACAAAAAAAAAAACAAACCAAGATCTTTTGCACAAGCAGCTCAGCTCTTTTCACACAAAGCTCTTATGAAATATTCTAAATTATTGCTAAATTTAGTCTAATTTCAGTTCAGGTATTTTCAAAAAAACCTCTGGTGATGGTCAGTGCAAGCATTTGTTTTTCTCCTTCACATATGATCAGTTCTACAGTGTTGGACAAACTGGCCTCATCAAAGGAATGTAAAGGTCACAAATAATTCTTTCTAGCTGTCAGCAAAATAAAGTTGGTAAATGAACCAAAAATTGCTTTCTTGTTAGGGAATGACTGGGAAAACTAATTTCTATATTCCAGATAACATCATTAAGCCAGATGAAGAAAAAAAAAAAAAACAGAAATAAAAATCCATATTTACTCTCATAAAATATCAGCTTTTCTCTGTCTCAGTCACAATGAGTGTGTCTTAATTCCCTGTTAAATCTAGCTAGGAGAGTAAACTGTTGCTTTTTTATCTACTTCTTTTGTTTACTTGTCTTTATAAATAAGAATGAAACTTCACATAGATAAATTAATGAATTCTCAAGCCCTAATTTAATATTGTCAAGTCCTTACTACTGAAATTTATCTGAGCATATTACATGATAGAACACTCATGGGGAGTATACAGTATTATTATCTAGTCTGAAAATATCATGTAGATTCATAATATTTATTTCTTCAGCTTTAGCCAAATACAGAAACACGATAATATTTTTGTAATGTGGACTCATGAAATGATTTGACTCAATTCTATTCCAGTATCAGAGTTCTGCTTCAGTGTGGTATACAAAGTGATGAACTTGGATACTGCTGCTCTGCAATGAAAGGAAATATGATGTGATAGTGTTCTACTTCTCTGGACTTCTGTAAAACAACTTGTTTCCAAGAGGATTACGTATCTCTCATGCTGAACACAAGAGTTCCAATAGATGTTTCCCTGGCTACCCAGGCATGAATATCTTAGAATGTATGAATAACGAGCACTGTGCTTCTACCCCCATACACCCTGGCAATGTTCCTGCCTGAATGGCCAAAACTGGATAGCAGAAGTTTGAGCAACATGAATTTACCTTATTGAAATAATAGCACATTTTCTTACTTAAAAACAAAAATAAAACCTGTTCATTTTATCCAACACGAGAAGCATTTGTGCTCAATAGAGACAGAAAAACGTTTATTCAGCTGCCGATGCTCTACCATTTCTTCATAAAATTCCTCTATTTACGTAGTTGCTAACCAGTAACTGCAATAACAATTAAGCATGTTCCTTTCAGCTGGATAATTAAATGCCAAAAAACCTCACCACTCAATATGTAATTCACTCAACATCTTGTTGTTTGAAGGGACTAGTGTTCACAGATAGGATGGATTGAATTCCTAACAACATCTGGCATGAGCAATGGACTTGGCTGTCTCAGTAATAGCATTACATTCATGGTAGGAATGACAGCTAAATGTAGGGAGATGGATGGGCCTTTTCTTTGAAGTGGCAGATTCATGGTTGTAGCCTAATGAATCAGTATGTTGTAACCCCTGGCCATGTACATACTGGCCTGTTGGTAGTGACAAGCTACATCAGGAGGTCCAGAGTAAATTGTAGTTGTCAGATTTAATGGAGAAAGATGCTGGCTTATAAATTGCTGGGAAAGCTGAGTATAGTTTCCATTCCAATAATCTGGATCAAAACATTTCCCAATCGCCTCGGTCAATTTATTCTGTCACTTAATTAAACAAAAAGCATTACAAGTTTCCACAGTAAGAGCGAAGGACAAAACGAGATTTTTTAACCTTGGAGAAAACAAATCTAGTTGTTAGTTCTCAAGCAGTTTCCTTTTTTCATAGGACCTGAATTTATAGAGTTAGAGAACATGAGCATTTTAGTGTTCCTGGATGTCCAAAGATTATAGCACATTTTTTACATTGAAAGCAATGAAAAAGAGGGATGCTCAGTGCAAGCTTGTCTTTTGACAGCATCCTAATAACAGATACAGAAAGAACTACTTAAGAATGATAATTCTTCTATCATCCAAAGGATTAGATGATGATCAAACTCCTGAAGAAACAGTACAGCTGTTAATAGATTGAAAAAGTATTTCCTAGTTTTCTATATGCTTCTGATAAATTGAAGGTGGGAGAAAGAAATATGGATTAAAAAACCAACACAGATAAAGTATTTTTTCTATTTATTTTTAATCATCTTTTACCTAGCAGTTAACTAGAAGTGACTGCTGGTTGGTGGGTTTTCTGTGGGTTAATTTTTTTTTTATTATTATTTTTTGGGTGGGGGGGGGAGGGGGGCTGTTTTTTTGTTTTGTTTTCTTTGTTTTCTTTTTATTTTTTTTTCCTGGATTCCAAGGACAGAGGAGTGAAATAATAGAGGTCCTGAATGTATACTATAGACACTTATCAGTATGATCCCTTCCACCTTTTTTCAAATTGCACTACATTAATTAGCTGAAGTCGAGCAGGAATTATTCTTGAGTACTTTGTGCTGAGCAGACTTGTCCCTTGAGAAATTAATTCAGTGTGTATGTGTCCATTATTAGCATTTCCCTGTCTCACTGAAATATTTTGTGCTGAACTATGAAACACCTTAAGCAGAAACTATTATGCTGCCTACCGTAATAAATTCTGCAAAGCTCCAGAGAGTGCACTGTAACCTGCCCAGTGTTTACACAAATATGTTTACATCTGTTTACATGTGTTATCAGTATGGAATGCCAGGGGTCAGATTGAAAACATAATTAAAACATACTTTAAAAGCATATTTTCTGATCTATATGTTCTCATACAGTTCAGTTAGAAGGATGGAAGTAAAGTACCAGCCTAAATAATGGAGGACTCTGAATTGTGCTTATTGAAAAGACTGGTGGCATTTTAAGATTATTTGCAGGTTCAGCTGACTGCAGAGTTAAAATGCTTTCATATTTCATTTCATTCCATATTTCAGAACACAACTTTAGAAATAGAATCAAGTCTATTTGTTTTAGATATTTGAACTTCAGTATTTAAAGGCAAGTTATGGAGAAACAACAAGTAATATCTGTATTAAGGTATAGGACCTATGTCAGCACAGAATGCTCTATTCATTATGCACTAACTCAGAGTGGGAAAAAGTTAGGTATATAATGTGTGCAGCATGCATTTTCAGCAACTGGGAAAGACACCGACGGTGCATAATAGAATTGGCAAGTATCCACAAATCTGACTTCAGGTCACTGTAACATAACAGGAGTTTAGAAGTCAGAATATAGGAAATCCATGGAGTATTCTTGAAAATACTGGCCACTGGGGTGCTAAGGGAGGACCCTTCAAGATTTAGAACCAGCTTCTAAGTATGCATAGCAAAAAATTTTAGCTATAATTAGTACAATTTTACACTTTGAAATGTAGAGCAGACATAGTAAAAAATAAATAAAGCAAGCACTTTTATTTTAAATTACCATGTTGCTAATACTGTAGAGTGAAACTGATCATCACCTTTGGTGAACTATGGAAAAAAAAAGTTCTTTGTTTTTTGTTTTTTGTTTTTTCTATTGGTCTGAATTCAGCAGTCCACATACTTTTCCTAATCCTTGGAGCGGACTGTTGAAATATATTATGGAATGGCATCTTGGATTATGTTAATTGAATTTTTTAAGTTTATTGAAAATGTCACTTTGAAGAAATCAAGCATATTAGGGTCTAGGAACAAACTAAACTTCTGAAAATTTCACACCAGGTGGCAAGAGGAAAATAACTTCTGGAACAGAGAGACTGTGAAGGTGAGACTGAGTTTGAGGTGGAAAGATTAGGTTGAATTTTGTTGTGTTTTAACTTAACGTACCCACTAAATGAGTTCCAGAAGATATTTGGAGATGACACATGTGACGTAATTTCTCTCTGTGGCAGTGGGAATTGTTTTTATTTTCCTTATTATTTTATTTTATTTTATTTTATTTTGTTTTGTTTTGTTTTATTTTGTTTTGTTTTGTTTTGTTTTGTTTTTATTTAATTTCTTTCATTTGATTTCATTTCATTTGTGCCCTGAATCAATGTCAGTCAGCTTTTCTGCATGGTTAAGAAATGTTGAAATGGAAGTTTCTGAGTTTCTGTGGTAAAGAAAATATTCTACTGATGCATCCAAGTAATTTACTGAAATAGGACCTGTATTCAATTTTTCTTCAGAGTGCACTTAATTCATCTACTTCTCTACAGGAGCAGCAACTGGCCTGCTAAGGTTTTTAGGAGAAGGAAGGTAATCCTTATTTATTGGCTGAGGAAAAGCATTTTCTGAAACAAATAAACAAACAAATAAATAAATAAAATGAAACATATAGCATAGCAGTCTTGACCAAATAAAAATTTTGCATTCATTCTTACCTTTCTTCTTTCATTTACATGAAAAATAATTTGGTGCTTCAATTATAACATAATCTCCAACCTATCTCAATTTTTAATTTTGCCCTATTATTGAATTTTTGTTATTGAAGAACTTTCTGAACTTCCTCCAGAAAAATCGTGGAGAATACATACATTTTCCTTGAATAACAATTCTGGAATGTTGGTTTTATAGATGCAAATTTTGACAATGATCTTGAGTATTCATGAACAGATAGCTAAAGGATAAAAATTAATATCTATATTGATTTCACATCAAAGCTGAATGTAGCCGAGAATATTTAGATCTGATTAAATTAATGTCAGATGAAATTACTTTTTTACTAAGGTAAAATTGTAGCTATTAAAGAAAATGAAACTATGGGACTCTTTGTTAACAAAGGGGAAAATCTATTATCTATTTGATAAGAAAGGGGGAAAGTTTGTTTTTCTTCTTTCTTTCTTATATTTTATCACATTAAATGTGTTTTGCTGTCAAGTTACTATAAATCATGATACATACACACATGATATACAGATACACTTATCCTGTGTTGGACAGCATACAAGGATCTATGTAAGATATCAGTGTAAAATCTACATGTACATGTTAAAATCTTAATGTATGTGATTTAATCCACTGTAAATCTTTTAACTGCCAGTATATGTTCCTAAAGATTCTATAGTCATTTATGAAGTAAATATTCCATCTTATTTGCAAAAGGAACACTATTAGATGGTGTTATCTCCATGTTGTCCCTGATTTCAAGTGGCTCCTACCTGAGAATAGCACAGTTGTCAATTCTTTCTTGCTTCCCACTCCAGGCTACTCCCATTGAAAGATAGGAACTTAGCCCTTACAGGTACCATGTGATATTTTTTGGCCTTGAATGTTTTTCTTCAGACAGGAATTTCTAATCAATTTTTAAAAACTAACTGTAATAAAGTTATAATGAAGTTTGGATCTCATTAGTAAAATGTAAACACAGGTTTTCTCTCAAATATACCTCTTTTCCCTCAACAACTACCTCTAATCCAAGTAAATTAACATTCCAACCTTTACTTTTAATCCATTCTGGAATTTTAAAATTAATTTTCTCTTTAATAAAACTTTAATTTGGCTTTTTCCGTTTCTGACTCCCCAGCCAAAAACATGTCAGCAAACTTGGTCATACATATTAGCGTTTTGTATTAGCCTTGATAGTGGTGGAGTTCCTGGGCAACCCTGTCCCTTAGAACAAAGGAAACGTCACAAAAGCGTGCAAAAACACAGGTTGTGCTGCAGAGGGGCTAACATCTATAAATACAAACAAGAATTATAAAATGGAAAGGGAAAGGAAGGGAAGGGAAGGGAAGGGAAGGGNTGAAAAAGTGAAAGCAATTGGGCTGAGAATTAGACATGGAAAGACTGAACATGGTAAGAAAGTGAGGCTACTAACAAGGAATTGTGACAAAAAGGGTGAAATAGAGACTAATTTGGAGATTCCTGTTCAGTACAATAACCGAAAATGAAATGGCTGATTTTCTTCTGTACTCTTCTGGTTGAAGGATAGATAGGCAGTTGTAGAACAGAATGTCCTTGCCCTGCTGTTACTAATCCAACCAAGCAAGCCCAGCATCATCTGACAGTTGAGGGAGTCCATGGAGGTTGGAACTTGCTTCACAGCGGCACATGATCTATACCATAATTCTGGGCTGCTGAGGGAGCAAGGTGCGGTAGGAACAGATATCAGGAAGCTGAAATAGAAATTAAAGAATCCTAAATTAGATAAAACTACAAACTAGGGAAAATCCAGAATTATTATCAGCATTTTGTATCACTTTTTTGTGTTTTATTATGTTTAATATTCCCAACCACAAGTCAGTCATGAAATAATTGTTACATGTGAATGTTAGGCTGTTTGCGAGAAAAGTATCTTAATAAAGATCAATACATTCACCTTGGAAAACTTAAACTCTGTGTGAATTAATCTGGTCTCCAAGGAGGAAATTATAACTAACTTACTTCTTCACTGTATTGCAATATATTATGTGAGCACTTTTTTTCTAGATAGCCGAAAAAAAAGAGATAAAACAACTCAATGCCAAAAACAAAGACATCAATTGATTTAAATGGAGTGAACAGCAGTTGGTAGAAAAACACTTGTTTCTCACACTGGACAAGTTTGATTGGAAAGTGCCAAAAGTACCTCAGTCAGGACCTTTATTATCAACCATATTCCTAAAAGATCTGGAAAAGGAGACGAGCTGCAAAATGAAGGAGCTTGTTGATGATTCAGAGTTATTAAGAGTAGTACAACTGAGGGCAGACTGCAAAGAATTGATAGCAATATTCAATGACTGGGTGCCTAAGTGTGATGAAATTCAGTGCAAATTCAGAATTCAAAAATGAAATTCATTTTATAATTCAAATTTGAAGTGATACACATAGGAAAAAAAACAGTTGCGACTGCAGACAAAATTATTTTTGTAAGTAGATCATTACAATTCAGGATTGAAATCTTGGCTTCAGGATAAACTGTGCAATGATAATAGAAATAAAGTACTTGACAAAGAAAAGAAAATATGAATTATTAGAACAAAATAAAATATCACATTTGCTGACAACTTGATTACTACACACATCTTAAAATAAAATTTATTAGAACTACTAAAGCTCCAAAGAAGAACAAAAAAGGGTGACCAAAAGTTTAGAGTAGCTTTTATAAAAGTTATAAAAAAATATTAAGGAGGTCTACAAAACCATAAGTGGCATGGAGATTGATAGACATTGGTAACTTTTCACTCTTTGTTCTGGTAAATGACCCAGAAAGTATTAGAAAAACATAGTGAAATCACATTCTTCATAAATGAGAGGTGGTCCATCTTCTCATATGGAATAGGATTTGGGATTTCTTGACAAAGGTCATTTGGGATACAGAATATTTATGAGCACTTAAGGAGAAACTGGACTAGAAAATAGTTGAAGAGTTATATTATACATCTTTATTTTGTCCTTATCAAGACAAACACTATCCAAGAAGAATAAATACCTACACAGAACAGCACAACTTATGACCACAGTCTGATAACCAAATGACCATTTTGAGTTAAAAATCATGACAACATATTTGTATTAAACTAAAATTGAAGAATAAAAATCAGTTCAAAGTATTGTTCATTAACAAGAAACCTTCCAAGAGACTTCTAAAATGATTCTGGACCCCAAAACTTGAAATACGTAAGAGCACATTTTGAACAGCTAACAGTCAGGAGCAGAGATTTGTCAGCATCTTTGCTACTGTCTCTAGGCAGGCTGATTTTCTATATGCTGATAAATGTATATTTTTAGCTACCTCTCCAATGTCTGTTTCCATTGTTTCATTGTTGGCTTTTGTGTTTGATTTGTGTTTATTCTTTTTCTGGCAGATGATAATAATGAGTTACTTGTGCCAGGAAGTGCTGCATTTCAATAGCAGGAAGAGCTAGTTAAGATCTAAAATAGGATTTACTTCATAGTCTTTCAAAGGAACAAAGTGATATAAATCTAGAGATCCTATAAGGCCTTTGACTTAGCTAAAGGTAACCACAATTATTTGATTAAATGGCAGTGATGGCAAGTACTTTACTATCAGCAAATAAATGCACCACTAGGTAGCAATACCAAATGTTGGCTTTTTTTCATGCTTGCTGAAGTTCTAGGAAGAAAAAGAGATTTGGTTGATGATCTGCCTGTATCACTAGGGCCCAACCTGACAGCACTTAGCAGGACTTATATCACCATTCTCAGAATTCCTAATCAAGAAACCTCCAAATCAAGAGCCTGCAACAGTATCTGTGTTTTACATAGGCCAGTGGCTTCTGGACCTTCACATGTCCTGACCACATGTAGAAAGCAAACAAACATAAGCACAGATGTTTTTTTGAAAAGAACAGTTATTTCTTTTTCTAAACATAAAAACACCAATTATTTTTCAAGAAAATTAATGTATCAGTCATATTCTTGGAAAAAAGGAGAAAAGAAAAATTTGCCAATTTCATACAAAGTAGTAGAAAGTAAAACCCTCTATATGTAGAAGAATTGGAGTGTCCAGTTCATAATGAGTCCTGTTCACCACTCAAATACTGTTTTAAAGCAAGTCATGCATTTCTGCCAATTCATTCCCAATTATAATTTTCAGGGTGATTTTAAGGACAGGCAAAGTAGGCAACCGTGAAAAAAAAAAAGATGAATAAAAACCAGAAAAAAAATTATAAGTTCATATTTGCTGTAACTAGAGCTCACAGGCAAAAAAAAATTTTAATGGTTAGAACTGTCGAACTGGTAACATTGATGGGTCTAATATTTGTAGTATTTACTGGAAATTAATCAGGAATGGCAGCAGAAAAAATTTTCTCTGACCTTAAAAGCTACATAGGAGTCAGAGTCAATTTGTATTTTGTGTATGAAGCTGAAAGTTGAAGAAGGCATAAAACTTGTGAAAAGAAGGCTTTATTTTTAAAATTAATGTGACTTTTTCCTAACCCCTTTCTTAGCATCTACCATAATACCAGTAAATTAATTTTCCATTCAGCAGTCTTCAGCAGTTCCTAATCTTCTCTGTCATCTGAAGTGTGGTTTCTTATCAGCAAGGCTGACTTCTCTTTCTCCTTCTAGTCCAGTGAAAATACCTAAGGATTCTGATCTACATAGCATACTGTCTGAGTTATGCTGGCTAAGGTTTAATATATTACACAGGGAATGACTGAGAAGCAAAACAGTCTAATGGAGTGGCAGAATTCACTGTTTTTAATTCAAAGCGAAAATTTCACTGCCTAGCAACTTGAGGAGCCTGGGCAGAGCAATTACTTCAGATTGCCATTCTACAATTTCAATTTGTTGGATAGAAAAAATGTAATTATCATCTTTGCTAATAAACTTAGCATGTGAATTTTTTTTTACCAAGAATCAGATTCATGAAATTTTCTAAACATATTTCCTTTAATTCATTGACTAAAGAAAAAACCTTGGATTTGATGAAAGGTTCTAGCTCCTGCTTATTCTCAATCTGTCTCTGAAAATTCAGATTCATCCATACAAGAGTAAACATTTGAAATTTTCTACATAGAAGATGGAGAATTATTTTAGGTAGTAAAAAGTGTGGGTATAGAGCACAGACTTATGTCATTTGACACAAATGGATAACAGTATGCAAATACTAAATTTAAATCGGAATGTGGGGAGACCACAAAAATCAAGTGCAACTGTATTAAATGTCTTACAGAAAAAATAACAATTTAGAAATCCAAATCAGTGGAATCCAGTATAAAGGCTTCAGAAATAAGGAGAAAAATTCCATTCTGCCCTGAGTCTCAATCAATTTTCTCCTTTCTCTGTAGACAAATTGCATCAAACTTTGCAACCTTATCAAAGGTTTTCACAACATTATTCTCTTCCCTTGACATTAGCAGGGAAGCAAACTGAATTACAACTCTGTGCACAATGTATTTGAGAATGAGAATACAAGGACTGTCTGTACAGGACAAACAGAAATAATTTAAAAGCACTGTAGCATTTAGATGTTGTACTAAGGGACATGGTTTAGTGGGGAAATATTGACAATAGTTGGATGGTTGGACTAGATGATCTTGGAGGACCTTTTCAGCGTTGATGATTTTATAATTTATGATTCTATGATTTACACTGTGGTAACATAGCGTGGAAGTAACAAATGAAATAATACCTTAAGTAGGAAGAAATTATTTACTGTGAAGGTGGTGAGACGCTGAAACAGGTTGCCCATTGGGGTTGTGGACATCTCCTTCCTGGAAGCATTCAAGGCCAGGCTGGATGGGACTTTGAGCAACCTGGTCTAGTGGGAAGTATCCCTGCCTATAGCAGGGGCCTTTGTACTAGTTGATCTTAAAGGTCCCTTCCAACCCAAACTATTTTATGACTGATTCTATGATTCTAAGTGTGTGTGCAGTAAGTGTAGTAAACAGTCATTTGTAGCTTGGTAATTATGTAATTACATCAGGTAGCATCTGATAAGCATGAACTTACTAGGAGGAGGGAGCACAGAGAGAAAAAATCAAAGAATTTACTGAAAATCTAAACTATCTTGAATTTAAAAAAAAAATACAAAAAAAAAGTTTTCAATACTTCTTGCTGCAGTTTAAATTAGGTTTTTTGCACTATATATTTTGATTTGATCAGCATTGAAAATCTATGTTAATACAACAAAAAAATAGTAGCTATTTTAGTAACCAGGAAGTAATATATTTCAAAATGTGCTGATGAAATGTAGATTTGTTATGCATACTGTGAAACCAAATATCAGAAAAATAAACTTCTCCATTTCATAAAAAGAAATAAAGCATGCTTCTAGCAGATTATGAATTGTATGATAGTTAACTTACACACTGGTTTGCATGACACATTATAGTCTGAATTTTTTTAAATATGGAACAGTTACGTACATGAATCAAATCTAGATGAATAACATTCCTTTGTTATCCTTTTCTCTATCTGTATGGCTGATTATCTTCAGATCATTTTGGTACACTTTCCCACTACTAAGCACTTGTAAAATATTTACAAAGTTCATGTCTACATTCCTGAACTATAGGTCACTATAATCTCTGTCTATGTATCATATGACCTTGAAAACTCAGACATGCGTAATATTTTCTAAAGTTACCACAGTCAAATAATCTTCTAAATTGTGGTTTTAAGTATCAAGAAATTAATAAAATATTAATTCAACTTCAGTTTGCAAGGCAGATTGAAATGCTGCCAATAATTACATTGCTTTGGGACAGCATTCAGAACGGAAATTACTATTGCAGATTTTTTTTGAAAAATAAATCTTGAGCCAAAAGCTGCAGACTTCATTTCACAAGTCTATAAAAGTCTGTGATTTTTTTTTTCCCCACCCTCCAAGGATTTCTCATCATGCAGATCTCTGACACATATTTAAAATAGTAATATTTTTACCCATTTTTGTCTTACTTGCCCATGAAAAAAGCAACATGTTATGGGGAGATAACACTGTAACACTGCACATAATACACGCAGAAAACATGACAGCACCACTTAGAGCAAATAATGCAGTTAATAACTTAGCAAAAAATTCTAGTTGCTAATCATAAGATTTCCAATAGCAAAATACAATTGTACAAATTTTTCATGTATTTTATTTCATCATTTACATTGTATCATAAAACAGCACTCTGCAGACTTCACTTGAAACCTATAGTGAACCTTCAAGGAGAAGAGAGACACTGTAATCCTCTAAGGAATAATGGAGAAAGAAAGAAGCAGAAGGTCTAGTAGGAAATGGCCTTGAGTGGAGAGCTGTAGACTTCTAAATCTGCTCCACAGGTTCCTTATTTACTGTTTCCATTAGAGAGCTATCACAACAAACAAACAAACCAGACTGTCTGAGACCATTCCAAGAGAATACTTTTGACTTTCTTCACCTAGCAGGCAGGGGTCTTACTTTTACCTGCTGCCTTGTAGCTCTTCAATTTCTAGTCTTGACTGCCAAAAAGTATTCAGTAGAATTCAATAGAAAAGATTCAACAGAAATCTGAAGGGTTTCTAACAACCCTTCATAAAATCCTTCTCTTCATGGTTTGGGCAGCCTCCTGGAAGGCAGAAAACATACACTTGAACCTTCTTTGGCTGCAAAAGCTCTGAAACATTTCTTGGATAAATCCCCTTCTACCAGGCTGTTACTTAGGTGACTATGAGTGCTGTTACCATCGCAGAAGGAGTCCCACTCAATTAAGCTCTCTCAGTTAGAAGAGCTTCCCAGCCTCTTGGTCAGTAAGTGTCCACAAAGAAAATCAAAAATAGGTATTTGCAAAGAAAATGTCACTGCTTTTGATATAGCCTAGAACAGGATGATCCTGTTTTTCCTCAGGGAATGATATTTTCTTATTTTTACACAGGCCATCAGCAGAAATAGTGCTAATAATGCTATCCAAAACCATTCCAAGGAAACATGAATAATTAAACATCACTAAACAAGAAAGTGCTCAAGTCCCTGCCTTGGCCATCACTAGCTCGTTAGTATCACCCATAAGTGGATGGAAGAGCACTGTATTTTCAGACTTCTCCATCTATAAAAAGGACGATCAAAATCTTTGTTAATTCACATATGTATTTTCTTCAGTAAGTTCTTTATGTCTAATTATCTAAGTCAAAATTATATTTATGGTGTAATTTGCACAGGTAGCAAAGAATTAATATGTTTGATTTCTATGGAAAGTTGAGCATTTGGAATATCGTGTTGTAATTTATCTTTGGCAAGGAGAGTTAGGGCAGTGCCACAGAGAAATGAAACACAAGTAGTCTCCTAAAAGTAACTAGAATGTAGCTATAACCGTTGTCAAAACAAAAATAATACTTCTATTTTATAGCCCTTTAAACCATCTGTATTGTCACCATTGCAATTGTTTTTAAGAAAGTTGGCCTATACATTGCAGAAATAAAATTTTAAAGGGAATGAAATTGTTAAAATCTGACCTTGTTTCTTTATTTTTGACAGATCATTTATTCAACTTATTATGTTTCTATATTTCCTTAGGAACACATTCATCAGGTATATGGTTGAGTCCTATAGAGAACCACAGTCAGATTGTGAGCACTCATACCCAAGAAGTGCAAACAGACTTCATTAATGGTGCTCTAAACACAGTGAAAGTTCAAAAATTTCAGTTTAGACCTCCAGAGAAACAGTTGTTCATCTAAGTAGAAATGGATGTGTAATATTCCATTTATTTTGTGGACATATATAGCTTCTTCTTTAATATCCAAAAAGGAATTAAGGCAGAGTGAAGCTATTCCCATGGTTTCTAACTAGTTTTTCAGCCTTTTGCTCTACTAAATAAGTATTTTCCTAGGCAAGTTATGACACTAAGGCTAATTCTGAGAAAAAATACAATAAAATTTATTTTTTAGCATTATTTTATCCCTAACAGGACAGAAAGGATACAGAGGGACATGTCATCTTAAATTTCATTTTTTAGCATAAATTCATTATTGTTTTCCATTCTTTTTCCTAAAATATTCTATAATTGTTTCCCAAGAACTGAAGAATTTTCTTTTGAGTTATCTCATGGCCTTAGATTCTATTGCTACTATTGATTATATTCTGCAGCTTCCACATCCCAAAAGCAACGCTGAGAACGGGATGAAGTTAGAGTTTCAGGAGATACCATCAACGCCAAACATGAAGTAAGCCATAACAATCGTAAGAGAATACAATTTAAGAATATGATCTTAAGCTTGCCAGTCACCTTGAGGAACTGCTTACTTTCAGTACTAGGTGAATCAATCATACCAAATGCCTTGATATAAATCCCCCAGGGGATGCCTGAGCCAGCTCAGTTTGAGTCACTAATGAGTCATAATGCTTTGTCAAAAAATTGCTCCCCAGCACTTCAGGTTCGAGCAAAGGGAATTCTGAACTCACACTGGCGCTCCATAGGAGGTTTCTAACAAAGCAAGACAAGGTCTGTAGGCAGACACAGTACCTTTTATTCTACCACCTAGTGTGGCTGGAGAAATTAGACAAGCTTTCAGGCACATAGGCCCTTTTTAGGTCTGAAATAACTTTGAGAACTAAATAAGAGTAGAGAGCAATGGCTCAGAGTTTAGCTGTATCCTTATCAATTAGACCATCTTTGAAAGAAAAGTTAGTTGCTGGCTGTGGAATAGAGATGTAATTAGAGGAAGGGGAGAAAGAAGCAAATATGGTGAGGTACTTGTAGCCCAGGGAGAAGAGAAAGAAAACTATCCTGTGGAACATGGAGACACTGAGAGGGCAAGGGAGAGAGATTTTATTCTGCAATATAATCAATACCTCTCTATAGAGTGCCAGACTAACAGTAGACAGACAAATTTTAGTTCTCAGCTTCTTTCAAAGATGTTTTACGTTTCTTTGATTTTTTTTTCCCCAATTATAACTGCACTCTAACAGGTGTTACCACCTCCACTCACTGTCCTATCTTCCTCACAATCATGCCTCTTTTCATATCTACAGTAGGACTTCACTGTAGTGAAGTAAGGAAGAGAAGAAAATAATGATCTACTAACCGAAAAGAATAATTGCCTATAACTGATAAAGGAAAGAAAGAAAGGTTAATAAAGTACAGGACATATCTTTTTGTTAAATATTGACCTCAAATATCATTATTCAGTTCCATTCTTTTGTAAGGATACATTATGTGGATTGCAGGAGTTAGAAACTGTGTTAATGGTAACTGACTGTACACAAGAGGAACAACAGAGAATTTTTCTCTTAAAAAAAAATAGATGAAAAAAGGAAATTGCAAGGATCTATAGCAAGTGCTGGAGTACCTTTTTTAAAAGCAGTAATAATAATACTTCATTGTTGGTCCACTGTAAAAATAAATAAATAAATAAATAAAAGATACTGCTTAGAGATTCTTAAGAGATTTCGTCTGTTTGCCAGTGAAAAAGCTAATCCATAAAACGAAAGTAATCTCTCATGACCTCATAGTTTCCACTCTCTTCTGAAAATCAGACTTGTCAGGGGAATTTTTTGAACCATTTTTGAACATTAATCAACACTTCTCCATTGGCAAATGTTCCCACCTTTCTGGCATTAAATGCATGAGTTGCAACCCTAACACCACTTCCTGAGCTATGGTGCTGAAACAGATAATTCAGCAATGCTCTTACCTCTGCCTGTAAGGTGATCCAAACTGAAAATAAACAAACAAACAAATTTTCCATTTACTTTCATCAAGAATTTCTCATCAAGGATTTCTCATCACATCCTAAATACAGTCACCACCAATATTAAGGATCTTCACAGTGAAAAGCTGCATATATTTCTTCATAATATGACTTCCCCATATGTAAGTATCACCAAGAAGACACACAACTACCTCTTCGCTGTCAAACGTGTAAAGAACAATCCCATAGTCTCTCTACTACTAAGAGGACATTCCAATCCTTGAGACATTTTTCTTTTACCAGTTGCTGCATCCACTTTCTTGTCTTTTCAGCCAAGTTACTATTCTGTTCACTACAATATTGCAAACTACCACTGGTAGGTATCAACCATGTTCAAAACATCCCAGATAATCTAATTGCTTGTAGATCTACACAGTTGCCTAAGCAAATTGTTTTTCTTCTCAACATTGTTGCATATGTTACAATGAAATATGAAAATATGAAATATTAATGAGTATAACAAATAAGTAATGAATTTATGACTGTTAGTGAAATTATTCTGATAAGCATAGAAAAACAAAATCTGTAGATTTCAACTAGTTAACTGTCTTTAGTCTATTGTGGAAGTAGGAGACATTTGTTCAAAAAACAGCTTTGTACAGGCACAGAATGAGTAAATAGACTCAGGGCACCTACACAGGGTCAATGCTTTCACACATCCTGAGTGATTTGGTAGCATTCATTTTTGTTTCTAAATACTAAATGCTTCCATATACTTGGAAGTTTGGCTTCAAACACTCATACACGCATATTTATTTGTGCATATCCAAGCACGATTGTGTGTGTAGATGCTTGGTACATTCAAAAGCCTGCTCCGTAACACTCACTGTTGTTTATTTTATTTATTTTTTTCTTTCTTTCTCATTCTTTCTCCTTCTTTCTTTCTTCCTTTTTTTCCTTCATTCCTTCATTTCTACGTTTCTTTCTTATTTGCTTGCTTGACAGAACAAAATAAAAACAGAAATCTAACACACTTGATATTTTAACCCATGTAATTTTTTAGTGTGTGATCATTTCACTTAATTTTAGGTACATAGGAAGAAGTCGCTGAAGTTTCCTCCAGATGAAATATGGATCAACTGCCTCTATCTATAAAAACAGCTAAATGAAGATGAGAGGTAAGATTCTCAGAACAGATAAACATGTGTCTATATAGAGGTACCTGGACAGCTCTTCAGAGCTCAGTGAAAACTCCTATACCCAGTCACCTGGGTGACTCTCCAGACTTCATCTGAAGTGTCTAAGGGATGGATCTGGTTTCTGAAACATAGATTTCTAATGTAATTTCTAAGATGTCTATGTAGGACTCACAGAAAACCCACAATCTTCTACAGCACAGCATGGTAACCAATTGTGATAACCAAAAACATCTCAAACTGACACTTCTTGACTACTTTTAGAAAAGAGAATTGAATGAGTAAACTCCATGTTCTGTATCAGGAACTCTGATTACAAGCAATTCCCTAAATGTAGTTATATTAATCTTAATCTTTAGTTGATAGCCTAATAATACATTCTGCAGAGGCTTTATCTGCTTAAACATAAACAACATAGTATCAGTTGTGAGTTTCTAAAACATCTGAATGATCTGAACAGATTTTGTAGGCAGAACAGCAGTCATCACAGATATGCTAATGTATCTTGAGTGCCAGGTGGAGGCCATGAACAAGATACTACAAAACCTAAGGAATGCTAGAAAATGAAAATCATTATAAGCTCTGATTGTTAGATAGCTAAGAGTAAATTTGGTTAATTTTATTTTCACTTACTGACAAAATTAACACATTGAAGGTCTGATTCTATATTGGCGCATCTAATAAGGTCTAATCTACAGAAACAATGAGTTTAAACTAGAAATAATCCTAGAACTCCCTCGGTAGTTGTTGTTTTGTAAACAACTTAAACACATCATAATGCAAAAAAAAAACCACCACCAACAACAGAAAACTCACCTTATAGCATCTGAGATTACTAAAAATTAAAAATACATGGAATCTGTTTTCTTTTTTAAAATTAGTATGTCCATATTTTATCCAGGTTGAAGTTGTTTTAACAGAAAACATTACTTAAACATGTTTATCTGAAGATCCCAAGCAATTTAACAGATGTGAATATATTTAAACTAATACAATTTCTGTAGCATCACATTCCAGATTCTCTTTTGTAAATGATTCATCATAACAAACTGAAAGGTTCTGTAGTGTATGAATGATGTGCTATGAAAAATATATAACTCATACATGAGGGCTATAGTATAATGCATTTTCTAATTGCAGAACTTTGATTGATTGATATCATTTATTCTGTTAGTTGAAAATATTCTGCAAAGAGTTTAATCCACTACAGATTCAGATTCAGAGACAATAAATTTTGATAAGCACTCCTGAATATTAGTTGCTGAGTCAATCCATATTGCCACTCCAGAGAAAAGAATATTTTCCACTTCCTGTTAATCTTTTCTTTGTACAACTGTGTTTTTTTCTTTCTTTTTTTTTTTTTTTTGACAGTATGTCAAAATTCACAATTTTTTGCCATCTTACTCACTTGAAAATCTATATTCTTAATATTTCTCTTGCTCCTGATCTCTTAATCAGGTTCTATATTCTAAGGTTTCTGTGTATCCTTAGGATATATGTGGGCACAGGTCAATATTGATCTAAGCAAATTTCTTTTATTTCATCATCTTTCCTATCGAGCAAACCAAAAAACCCGAACAATCAACCAACCCAATACAACAAAAAGTGAAAACCAATATAATTGCTCTATGTCTTAGAGTCAAATACAGATCATTTCCTATGGGACTTGGAATATATGTCAGCAATAGCAATTTAATTACTAAATGAGGTTTTTCAGGGTATTTGTCTTGCAGTGTTTCTAGTCTTTGGAAACCCATGTATTTAACATGTGTTTAAATGTGAAGAAATCTAAGTATCTACTCTAATTCCCTCTGCATTGCTCCTAAATTCTGCTAATTAACAATTAGCAGAATGGTCAAAGAAACACTAAGTCATGAGAGATCTTTTATGTGTAATCAGAGTATTTCCCATACTAGCTACTAGCATCCATTCAAGCTGAAAACCTAGCACAGACATTATTTTGCCTGCAATGATTCTGCATAAGAGCCTAGTGCTTGATGCCTCTCTCTGTTCATGAAGTAGGAAACTTTGGCCTTCCAGCCTTAGAAATGGTTGAACCCATCGGGATTAATCCCACATTAGTGAAGGAACTGTAAATAAAAACCTTGGATTAAAAGCTNTATATATATATAAGAATTATATTTTATCATTTATGAGGCACAATTACAGTGCTGAATCATAATCTGTTCTAGCAAAAACTGAAGTCCTTCTTAAATTTAAAATGGAATCCCTCTCATTTATTTTTCTTAATCTATTTTTGAGCATGCTTTGCTTTGAATTGGATTCTAGAGTTTGCAGACTTTGTAGTAGAGAAGCATGAACAGAGAAATGAAAGATCCCACCAGAGGGAATGCTGAAACATCGATTCAAAAAAAAAAAAAAGTCAATNTGTCAAAATTCACAATTTTTTGCCATCTTACTCACTTGAAAATCTATATTCTTAATATTTCTCTTGCTCCTGATCTCTTAATCAGGTTCTATATTCTAAGGTTTCTGTGTATCCTTAGGATATATGTGGGCACAGGTCAATATTGATCTAAGCAAATTTCTTTTATTTCATCATCTTTCCTATCGAGCAAACCAAAAAACCCGAACAATCAACCAACCCAATACAACAAAAAGTGAAAACCAATATAATTGCTCTATGTCTTAGAGTCAAATACAGATCATTTCCTATGGGACTTGGAATATATGTCAGCAATAGCAATTTAATTACTAAATGAGGTTTTTCAGGGTATTTGTCTTGCAGTGTTTCTAGTCTTTGGAAACCCATGTATTTAACATGTGTTTAAATGTGAAGAAATCTAAGTATCTACTCTAATTCCCTCTGCATTGCTCCTAAATTCTGCTAATTAACAATTAGCAGAATGGTCAAAGAAACACTAAGTCATGAGAGGTCTTTTATGTGTAATCAGAGTATTTCCCATACTAGCTACTAGCATCCATTCAAGCTGAAAACCTAGCACAGACATTATTTTGCCTGCAATGATTCTGCATAAGAGCCTAGTGCTTGATGCCTCTCTCTGTTCATGAAGTAGGAAACTTTGGCCTTCCAGCCTTAGAAATGGTTGAACCCATCGGGATTAATCCCACATTAGTGAAGGAACTGTAAATAAAAACCTTGGATTAAAAGCTACTCTTAACCCCATCTGTCAATACTAAATCACCTCTCTTTTTATGATCATGTTTTATAACATCTACATTCTACTGTAATGACAGAAGAATGCCCTAAAAAATAAATGAGCAGGGGAGATGGAAAACACAAACACACTGAGTCTATGCACTGGAACTCACTTTCCTACAAGAGATAAATGAACTACAAATACCTCTCTGTCAAAGTATGTGAAAAATTTATTCCTTCAGTTTACTTTTTCCGCACACAAATTTCTCTATATAAAAATACAAAATCTCATTAAGAAATTAGAATTCTACTCTCTTTTTTTTCTTTGTGTGTGTGTGTGTGTGTGTGTGTGTGTGTGTGTGTGTTTTGCTTGTTTTGTTTTGAAATAACATTACTGATACTCCTACAGTTTGTGTCATCTAGCTATTCAAGTTCTAGGATCTATTCAAAAGGAAACAGATGGATATTTCAGTTTTCCTTAACATAGGCAAGGAAAAACAAATCTTAATTATGCTTATTATTTTAAAATATTATATATATATATATAA
>VXAB01012756.1:102579-113105 GCA_013399175.1 Odontophorus gujanensis
GTCAATCTGCAACATTTAACATTTTGAAATTATTTTTACCCATATCTGCAAGTTTATATGCAGGTTAAATTGCAGCGTTGTTATAATCATTGGAATTCTTCACATTTCATTGCTGTAGGTTTTGCACTTCAGTCCTCTGGGTAGCGGGATGGAGCAGTGAATGTTTGGAATAAGCTCCAGCAGGTGGGGATAGAGAGTAGCAGCAAACGAGACGCGCCTTCAAATAGTTCAGTCTGGTTTTCATCATCTGGGAGTTCGTGTGGTTTAAATGACACCACTTGACAGAGAAAGATGACTGATTCAGTGCTACAACCACTGCCATCCTTAGTCTGCAAAACCAGTAGACTGCCTGGTGCCTCTGTGCTGGCAGTGCCTTGGGTTAATCACACGCCGGCAGCTGGCGGCAGGACGCCTAGCTCAAAGCCAGCTGCACTGATTCACTGCCTTGACCTGAAGTTTCTGTAGTGACTAACAACACAAAAGAGTAAGATCTAGCAGTAATGAACCTTGCTGGAAACACATCATGTCACCAACATGTACAACCAACAAGTCAGGGTGGTTGTACAGACAACTTACTGCGTTTTCCTGGAAGCAGCTGCAATCTGAGTCAACAGGAATCTTATCTGGGAATAGGTAAATGAAGAATTGGCAGGACTCTGGGGCTGTACTAGTAGCAAGCAGTGATACAGACAGAAGAGCAAATCTCAGTATTGCTCACAATAATTCACCGAGAAAGGAGCCAACATGAAAAATTAACTCTCTGCCTCACGGGTGTTGAGTCAGGATAGTCAACAGATTGTGTAACAAACCAAATCTCTTCAATTACAATAACTATGTATTGTGTAATAACACAATTTATTGACTATGAGAACATCATCATGAAAATATTGCCCCACAGCAAAACCAAAGTTCCTGAGTTCCTGACATGTTAATTTTTGAATTCTTATCCTGAAATAATTTTCTGAATTGTGAGTGCAACCTGAAGTCTTGCATAACAGAGAGCACATTGCCTACAGCTGCAGAACTACAAGCAGGATATCTGTCTTATCTCTGTCTCTCCACTAACTTAGGCTGGTTCCTACCCCCTTTTTCTTCAGTAAGAACAGGTAATCTGGTAAAGAAGCAAGTAAAGAAACTGGCAGGTGTTTTTTACTCTTTTAGAAAGATGTGCAAAATGCTGGAGACTATTAGCGAGATACAGCATAGTCTTTGAATTATCACTGTCCACACTTGAAAGACAAAATATAAATTTATTTTCAAAATGAAAATAAGCATGCAGGTTGCGCTTCTGGCATGCTATAGATTTCTCAAGTTCTCTACATGTCTCTGGAGACTGTGTTTCACTGAATCAGACAATAATTTCAGGTTTAATTGTGCAGTCTTCAATTAGCCTGTATTTGAGAAGTGGCTGGAGCTGTATCATGCCAAGGGAGTGCTGCCATGTTAAACAGAAAAGTAGAGTTTGAGAACTTCTGTCTCTATTTTGGGGTGTGGATTTAGCAATGCCAGGAAAAGTTGGACTTAAAAGGTCTTGTGCTCTTTTGAGTGAGAGGAGCAGAATTCAGCATAGTTATCATGTAACTTAACCAAACAGCAGGGAAAGTCACCCTGGGATGCTGTTCCATTGGAAATGTTTTAGTTTTAAAACTTCTGTTTTCTCAGCATGTACACTAGTACTGGACTCTTTTATACTGAGAGTGGCTGAATGTTGAAATGCATTCGAGTTTTTCACTGTACCTGAATCTCATTTTTTATTAATATTAAGCAAAATCTCAGTTCAATGGGAAGCAAGGGTAATAAGAACAGACATGATGATGGAGCAAAAGGAATCCTAATTATACCTGTGTCTTTTTCAAACTCATTTATTCTCATTTCTGATTGGCCTTTAAGTACAACAAAGAGAATAGAAAGTGTAAATATATAAAGTTATTCTGAGTATCTTGCTCAGGTCAGTGGGACTATGCTTATTCACATTTCCAGGATTCAGGACAGAGTGTTTTCCTAAGTTCAGTTTCCAAAAACCTGATTTTCACTTAATTTAGTATTTTAAATTATTTCCCTATAAACATAATAGGAACCAGAATAATTTGTCCTTCAAATGTCTCATGGCTTAGAAAGATTTCAATCTGGTGAAAGCATTAATTCTAGCAGCTTGATGTGGAATTAGTCTTTTTCTCCAAAGAGACATCTATAACTTCTTAACTGTCATTTTCCAACCTTGAGGAATAAATTGTCTACAGTACTTACATAAAGCACTGAATTTCATCACATCAGTTACCATTATGTATCTAAGTTCTTAGGCTGATTCCTCCAATAGCACATTGTCAATATTTGCTTGTAAAACAATAGCATAAATAAAGCTGTTTTTCCTGCTGAAAGTATTTGATTCTCCTATGTGATTATTATTAGGAATAAATATAGTTTCAGCTGTTTTAAGATCTTCTATATCAAATACTTTAAATATAGAAAGGCAAATTCCTGTCAATCTAATCTGTGTTATTTTAATAATTGTTTGAGATTGTTAAACTTAACTTTTTTTAAATATGCAATTTAATCCTCTTTGTGCCTGTTTTTATAGTCCATTTTTTCTGAAATTAGGTACTGCATAACATCTGGTATATGATATATGATAGTCAGTACTGAAATCTGTCTTCAAAATACTAATGATTGTATCATATCTTTTTCTATAAATCTGAAAAGTAGATAAATTCAACACATTTTTTGTTTCTGATTTGAATTACCAGAATAACCATATAATTCCTTTAGTGGTATGAAATCCATATGACCATCTATACAGACACAAGAGACCACAGGTCACATCTAATGAAATAAAACTCAAAATATGAATGTGGTTTATTTAAAATGTTACAAAGATCCATAAAGTCTTCAAATTCTGAAGGCTCTTTTAAAAATATTTCTCTCTTGTGAGAATACATTCTTATGTGTGTGGTCTTTAGCATTGCTGGATTGGAGAGCAATGAATGTTTCATTGAGCCAGTGCTGTAGTTGTGTTCAGTGGTATAATTTTTTTACGTAAAAAAGTCAAATATATATGTAGACAACCAGATACTGTACACTTTGTTTATTCTACTAGTCTATCTGTGATCACAAACCCTTGGTAAATATTTGCTCTTCTGAGATTAGATTTAAAATACTCACATTTACTTGCAATTAAAATGTTGCCTTCCTGACGACTGTTGCGTGGAGTACTGTATTTCATCAGTGACATAACATAATGTAAAGATAAGAGTTAAATGGAAAGGTCTGTTGTGAATTTGGCTCTGTTTTTTTTCCAAAATCAACAGTTTATGGCAGTTATATTTGGATAATTTTTCACCTTTTTAACCACTTTGCAATTTGACACATCAGATCATGAAACTGTAAGAAATTTTCTGGTCTTTTTTTGTTTTTGTTTCAATGTCATCATTTTTACAGCATCTACCATATTTGCTAAAGAATAAATACACTTTTCTTCTTTCCTTCTATGATTTACTATTATACACCAAACACTTCCAAATTGCTTCCAAAGGTAATAAAGTAGCAGGATACATACTAAGAAACAAATGTATGACTTAAATTACAGAATTTACTTCTTGACTCCAAAAACAGAAAACTCAAAATCAGTGCTGTATTTTCTCATACCATTAATGGTTCTTAGACTAAATGTTAAAAGGTCCCTTTATTTCTCCATACTGCATCATTCCAATGAGTTTAACCTGGTATACAGGAGGTACTTATGATGCAAAATATAAAACAGCCCTTCAGTAGCTCCAAGCCTGCAATAGTGATACCCTTTTGTATTTTCTCTCTTAGCTTTACTTACTAAGTAGAAACATATCTAAAGCAGATGGTGTTATTACAGACATCACAACTGTATAATGTTTTTAGGGACCACATTCTCAGCTGTTAAAAACCAGCTTTGCTCCACTAATTTTGCTTCTGTTTCATTGATGCACACAATGTGAGAATACGTTAATTCCATACAGACATGTTCTCCCCATGCATATTTGTTTATACACATGTACTGATAGCAAGCAATTGCAAAGAAACTGCTGATAATGCTGGTAACTTTGAAAAAATCTATTTCATAGAAGAATTAACAATCTATTCCAGAAGTAAATTTAGATCTAAAAATCTAGAGATAAAGCTGCTACCATCTGAACTTGTTTCCCCAGTTTTCCCACTTGATAATTCACAATTTCCACTTCAACTTCATTTTCTTCTTGTTTGCCTTTCAGTTTTCAGAATTCTAACATCATTAACTCAATCTTCTCATCTGTCCATTATTTTGTTCTACTTCTACCAAAAAACTATGCTGATTTCTTTCCCCTTACAATTTTATCTTTGATGGCACATGTTTTATGGGAACTTAAACCCATTTTCTGAATGTTGTTAACTGTTTTTGAAATCTTTCCTGAACGATAATCCAAACACTAATTACAAATTGTGATAAAGTAATTTGCATGAATAGAAGAACATTTATGTGTTGTGACACATTTTTTTTCTTTCTTTCTTTTTTTATATTCTCTTTACCTCCAGACAACACAAGCAAATTTTCAATTACATGAATTTTGCCTCACACAAATCTGCTTGGAAAATCAGAGAGAGAGAAGAAAACAGTTTCCTTGGGTTTGCTTGCTTAGAACAGTGACAGGCAATACATCATAACATTTCTGTGCTAGTTATCCTTATTCATAACTTTTTTATGATAATCACCCTTCAGCCTTGCTATGCACTCCTGCTGGATCTGGAGCTCAACACTAACGGGCTGAAGGTAGGTGAAAGAAGAACACAGATCATGGTAGCATGGAAATAGCAAAACATGCCACAAAACATATGTTCTCCATGAGAAAGATCTTCAGTTTATAACATTATATAGAATTCCCACTGGTGATCCGTGAAGCCATGTCTTAGGCCAAGTCACTGCTCCATCACTGGCTGTAGGAATGTATGGACTCTCATGGAACAGGAAGGTTTCCACATTTATGTGGTGCTCTGTCAATGGTGGGGAATCATGGAAACTGTAGTCCTTGCAAAATACACTAACCACTCAATGACTTTTTCCTAAATTTAAGATAATTCCCATTCAGCACAGGGATCAAGTTCAAAATCTAAGAAAATAATTGATAAAGCTTGTGTTTTCTCCTTGTTTGATCAATTCAGGTGCTATTTTTCTGGAATGTATTGCCATTGTTCTGATCACTCAAAATTGTTAAAAGCATCCTTGAATTTCAAAACAAGAGTCATTTCTAATAGGATCTAGGATTGTTTCAAAACATCTTTTCTGGCAGAGAAATGAGAAAATCTCAAGCAGCTCTTCTGACACAGAACCCAAGGTGCTTTTCCTTTTAGGTGGACAAAAGAACGTTTCCTCAATTTCAGTTTATTTGTGAGTAAACTTCAAAGCCCTCAAATGGTCTCTGGTTTCATTAGAAAACTTCTTTTTCCCCTTCCTCCTCTACCACACAAGCTTAACTAAAGCATTTATTTTAATAAGCCAACTCCAGAGTTCAAATGCATTTCTTGATCTTCCTGCCCCTGTCTGTCACCTAATGCAGGTGGAAAATCCTGACCTTTAGATTACTTTGTAAGACCATATTTTCTTCTATTGGATCACACAAGGAGGTAATTAAATACCATGCTAAGGATTTCATAACTAGTCCCAGTGAACACTCCAGATGTATTAAACTCAATTATTTAATATGATGCATGTGATTTAATTAACATGTGACATATTTGTGCATATGGTTAGTAACATTTCATATTTTAGAAATCATGCTTTAGAATGTTACTAATGATTACTAATGGATAAGTACATGTAAGAAAAAGATAACACAGTTATTACAAGAGCTCTAAGCCTTTCCTTCCTTCTCCTGCTAAATAATGAACATTGAAAAACATAAGACCCACATTCTCAGGGTGTCTTTAAGTTTTGCTGAGTTGTATAACAGTATGTTCAAGCTTGCTTCCTATATGCCCTAAAATATTTTGGTTAATGAAAGAAAACTTTGAGAAACATACTTATGCATTAACAAGTTTTTCATTAAAAAATACTTAGAATATATTTAGAATTGTAATTGTACAAGCCAAATTTTATCTGATAGCAGCTTGTAAGTTCTTTTTAATTAACTGCATTAAATAAATAGATTGCACTTTTCCTATTTCTGTTAATTAATATGTGCTAAGAATCATTGTGAGAAGAAGAAGGATGAACAGTACTGATGGTATCAGTGTTGCTGCTGCCAGTCACATCTGCCAAAAAATAGACTGAAAGTTACTAAAAAATAGTAAGATACATTATAATGAAAACTTTGGGGAGAGGAAGTGATGAATACTGGCATTTAAGACTTCTATGGTAGCTCTTGCAGAGCTGATGACTGCAAGTGGGTGTAGCTGCCAACTGATATTCTCCAAATAACTTTATTACCTGGGGAAATCAGAGACTCCAGCAAGTTTTTATTTTTATCCTCTTGGAATCAATGTACACTTGCACTGTGCCAAGCAGATATCTGATTGTATTTTTAGGATGAACATATACTATCCACAATACCGTTCATCTCTAGGTTACACGTCAGCAAAATATGTACCATTTGAGATAGTGCACTTCTTGTTGAATTTCAATAAAAATCACAGCCCAGTTATCTTCCACCAGGGCCATTCATACCTCAGTCTCTGTTGGTAAGAGAAATCTTCATGATCCCAACACAGTGATCTATGATATCTATTATCCCTATGATCTCCATCACATTTCTTATTGATTTAGAGGTACCACAGGCACAGTGGTACCCTACTATTCCTTCCTGTACTGCTTGTTAATTAGCTAGTCTTTGGGGACCATATAAAACATTTTCATTTTCACTTGAACAGGTGGTAGGCTGGAAGAGGAATAAGCTGCTGGGACTTCTTGCAGCTGTCAGGTATCAAATTGTGATACTTTGGTTTTACAGCACAAAGTTTTCCACCCAGGAGGTCCAGGTTTGTATCCATATGTAAACTCTCTATTTAGTGTCCACGGGCACCATCTCTTCACAGTCAGTCTCTCTGGCACTGTGAGGCAAAAATAGGGCAGAGTTTACTTGGCAATCTCTCATCATCTTAATGATGAGATACAGTCTGGGAAATAGAGTGGATTTAGGAGACTGGTAAATATTTGATTAATCACTTTGAATCCTTTGTGCTGAACAATGAAATTCATCAGGTTGCATGTGATACAGAAGAAAAGATACCTCTAAAAAGATGTTAGTTTTGTGTACTGAACACTGTCCTTCCATGCTGTACCTCAGTGCTGTCCTTCAGAATCATATCAAAGTGCTTTCTAAATTTAATTTTATTAATAAACTCCCTTGGTGTTTGTTTTTTTTTTATTCATCTTCCATGAAATCAGCTACTTTCACCTCCGCCTTCAAAAAATTGACTCATAATTTGCAAGGGTTGTTTTTTCTCTATATAAGATACAGATATATATAGATATGCATATATCCATATACATAAGAAATGCTACTAAATTCACTTCACAGTCTGAGTGCATCATGCTGTACAAATAAATCTATCTTATTTAAGGTTCCCCTATTAATCTTTTGCAATCATATTTTTCTTCACTAACCTACTATATTTTCTGCCTCTTGGGAGAGTGTGTATTTATTTGACTTGGGCTAATTTTGATTGCAGCCTTCCTGACTCCATCTTAAATATTTCTCATGCATTACGGAATCCCAGTCAAATCACTTTAACTCATTTAATATTAATTCAAGTAGTTACTGACAAAGTAGAAATAATACTGCTGTGCCTAAAGAGTTATAATATCTTCCTTTATGATTCCTAATGTGGTAATTCTATGATTAATGTAGTACTTAAAAACTTAGGCTAACATCATAAGCAATTCTGAATTTAGAATATTTAGATCCTACTACTAGATACTACATATATAGATTATAGATAGATAGATAGATAGATGATAGATAGATAGATAGATAGATAGATAGATAGATAGATAGATAGATTCCAAATAAAATGTACAATATTGAGAAGCTATAAAACTGTTTTTTCTAATCGTTTAAGATCTTCTTGTACAAACTTTTGTCCATGTGCCGAGTTTGTTTTTTCAATAAAAATGCTTTGTAAAAATATTTTGGTCTTGTAAGAATTCCCATTCCAAATAGCACCTTTAATGAGTTTGAATTCATACACTTTTATCAAAGGTATGAGAACCATCAATAAATCAGTAACTAATGAGATAAACTGGATAAATTGCAGCCCTTGAGAAACATAATGTATTTACAAGGGCCATATCATGAGCTTACTTGACATAGAGCATATGGAGAGAGTGAACCGTCAGTCAGTTTGGAGATCAAATGGGCACAATTATCCCCAACATGAAGTTGTTCTTGTAATCTTTCTGTCTACAAGCCTATATTTCTGCATGCGGTTACATCTGAAATATTTACATTTGTTTCCAGAGAAAAATAAAATTATCTTGTCTGTTTTTTAAATAGGTCAAAACTAAGGTAAAGATTTCTATCTAGGAGAAAAACAATGAATCATTGGCCTATGGTATGATGACGCAATAAGAAAAATAATTTCAGTTGGAAACTGCAGATTCGTCTTTCTTTATAAACTCTCCAGGACTCAGGCATTCCCAGACTCATCTCCTAACAAACAGCCTGATGGATTTGGAGGCAAATTCTTTGACCTCTGGCTGGTAACTGGTACATTGTATTTTGTCTGAGCCTTAAGTAATTTTCTGTACCAAGACAATTCTACGTATCTAATTACAGCATTAGTGTAAAAATTGTTCCAGCTGTCCAGAAGGCTTTGCTATTTGATGATATCATAACCAGCATGTTATTAAATATCACAGCAGCTGGAGATGGGACTCCAATCAAGCGAGGATATGGTGAAATAAAGTAGTGACGGTTTTCCTGCATATTATTCATTAACAAAGATAGAGATGAGAGAGATTTTTTAGAGTCTTAATATCAGAACAATTTTAAGATAAATCTAGATCATCACCTGATTCACACTGAAACTATTTTAAAATTTTAATGAAATTAAAATTTGCTCATAATATTCATTATGAAGTCTAAAAACTTTTTAGGTAGTGAATGAAATTCATACAATAAAGGCAGGTATTTTTTTTTCCAATTCCCATTTCCAAATGTTGCTAGAAATAATGTGGAAAACATAGTATCACCATATGGCTAAGATGTGACAAAGTACTTTTCCAGCTTTATTCTGAAAATGAGTTATTTTATTATGAGTGTAAAATGTACCCTTTCAGTAAAACTAAAATCGTAGGACACAAAGAAGACTTTAAACTTAATTTGCTTTTAGAACCACATGAAGGAATCTAAAGCTTTGCAGGTATTTCTGTATACTTCATATTCAAGTCCAAGTATAGTCATGCTGGACAAAGAAATACCATGAATACAGCCATTTGCCCTAATTTTCATGTTAAGTTGTTTTTTCTAATCCTCTCAGGACACTAGATGCATTTTTAAAACATCAGTTTAACGATGATGTTTTGCTTTTTTATTTAAAATAATAATAATAATAATTAAAGAAACCAATGGTTATCGCAAGAATGCTGCAGTACTTTGGAAAGTCATACTGTCCAGGAAGATCCACATCTACTAGGCATTAACCTTGTTTAAAAGGGGACTTTTAATATGAATTTCATTTTTATACCTAAATTAGGAGATTTCATTTTCCTTAAGATAATGGAAGACAGATGAGTGATCCCAGGAATTACAAAAGAATGTGTGTTTGAATTCAGCTTAATCTAGGTACCTGATTTAAACAATGGTGTATACCTAATGGTCTGCTCCACTTCCCTCTGCTGCCTAAGAAATGTGTAAGACTACATTCATGCTTTATGTGACTAAGTTCCTAAAAATGTGAATCTAGTACTTTCCTTAGATTCATGTATTAGGCTTGAATCACACTGGCAGGTGCATACAAATTAGACTTACACAATTTCCCAGCCTTTAGCTGAAGTTACCTGAGATACCTAATGTCATGAAAGGATGTCAGCTTTATTTCTCCCATCCTAATTCACGCACACAGTAAAACAATACAAGTAGTAAAGAAGTACTGTTGAGCCCACAGGTTCTGACTTTTGTCTCTGAATTAGATAACAAACTACTCCTTAACTTGAATTAATAAATTACATAGCCCTATAGAATCCATAGATTTATGCTGATACGTAATTATTTCTAGTACTATGTTCTTGATTTTACTGTCAGTGTAATAGCACTACAATTTTCCAGGAAGTTTTACTTTTTTACTTTTTCTTTATCCATAGATCTTTTCACTATATCCACAGCGATAGAGGGATACTTGGAGTAAAAATAGAGGACAGAAAAATAAAGTTAGAGAGGGATGGGAATGCTGATTTTGCCAAAGTTAGATCCTATCAAAAAATGTTGGGTTCCGTACTGCAAAACAGACCTAGAAACTTCTGAGTATTGGTGCGTATTTTTTGCTTTTTTGAACAAGTTTTGGTTTCATTTGTTTGTTTTTCTTTTTTC
>VXAB01012756.1:113292-135634 GCA_013399175.1 Odontophorus gujanensis
TGGACAAAGAAATACCATGAATACAGCCATTTGCCCTAATTTTCATGTTAAGTTGTTTTTTCTAATCCTCTCAGGACACTAGATGCATTTTTAAAACATCAGTTTAACGATGATGTTTTGTTTTTTTATTTAAAATAATAATAATAATAATTAAAGAAACCAATGGTTATCGCAAGAATGCTGCAGTACTTTGGAAAGTCATACTGTCCAGGAAGATCCACATCTACTAGGCATTAACCTTGTTTAAAAGGGGACTTTTAATATGAATTTCATTTTTATACCTAAATTAGGAGATTTCATTTTCCTTAAGATAATGGAAGACAGATGAGTGATCCCAGGAATTACAAAAGAATGTGTGTTTGAATTCAGCTTAATCTAGGTACCTGATTTAAACAATGGTGTATACCTAATGGTCTGCTCCACTTCCCTCTGCTGCCTAAGAAATGTGTAAGACTACATTCATGCTTTATGTGACTAAGTTCCTAAAAATGTGAATCTAGTACCTTCCTTAGATTCATGTATTAGGCTTGAATCACACTGGCAGGTGCATACAAATTAGACTTACACAATTTCCCAGCCTTTAGCTGAAGTTACCTGAGATACCTAATGTCATGAAAGGATGTCAGCTTTATTTCTCCCATCCTAATTCACGCACACAGTAAAACAATACAAGTAGTAAAGAAGTACTGTTGAGCCCACAGGTTCTGACTTTTGTCTCTGAATTAGATAACAAACTACTCCTTAACTTGAATTAATAAATTACATAGCCCTATAGAATCCATAGATTTATGCTGATACGTAATTATTTCTAGTACTATGTTCTTGATTTTACTGTCAGTGTAATAGCACTACAATTTTCCAGGAAGTTTTACTTTTTTACTTTTTCTTTATCCATAGATCTTTTCACTATATCCACAGCGATAGAGGGATACTTGGAGTAAAAATAGAGGACAGAAAAATAAAGTTAGAGAGGGATGGGAATGCTGATTTTGCCAAAGTTAGATCCTATCAAAAAATGTTGGGTTCCGTACTGCAAAACAGACCTAGAAACTTCTGAGTATTGGTGCGTATTTTTTGCTTTTTTGAACAAGTTTTGGTTTCATTTGTTTGTTTTTCTTTTTTCTGCTCCTTAAAAAGAAAAAAAGGATTATGTATATATTCCTCTGGTAACCTAGAAAAAGAACAAAATCTTGCTTTCTGGAAAGAAACACAGCTTCCTAGAACATACTAACATGAAGAAAGAATATGTACTTGAAGCTGGAAAATGGAAGCAAGTTAAATGGTTTCTTTCTTTTGAAAACTGAGAGGTCCTCACTCATCTTTTGTGTTCTGAGATGAATTTCAGCCTAAAGAAGCCTTTTACACAAGAAGCAGCCATTACACTCAATCTGTGAATTGAAAATAGAGAATATACCTGTTCACTAGTATACCCTAGAATCAATCTTTATTCAAACAGATCACTTCATGTATTTCACATATTATAGACTGGTCAATGCTTTACAAAACTAAACCGTTTTTCTACACATTCTTTGGTAGAGTGATACATCAAAGAATAATGGTATAAAAAATATATTCTTTCTGTGAGAAATACTATGGAATAGCAAATAATTTTATATCATTATTACCTTCCTTATCTGGTAGCTTAAATTCAGGAGATCAAAGATGACTTTTGAGTGTCGGTTAGTTTGAACATCCCAGGGAAAAATGTATATAAGTATGTAGATTGCATTCTTAAGCTCACTCTGGAGTCTAGGATGATGTATAGACATGCTCTCATGTGAATCCTGATCAGGAGTAGTAAGTGGTAACATGTTGGCTTTTCTTTCATTGCTCAAGCTGGAAAATAATTGACTGCAGTATCAGAACTTTCCACTTGTTTCCACTTTCCACAAGCTACTCTCTTGGATTGGATTTTTGCAATGACATGGCTTGTCCTTTCTATGACTAAACAGTTGTAAAGAATTTCACATAAACTACTTGTAGAAATTTTGACACTATAAGCTTTCTGCTGGTAATGAACTTCTTTAAATGAATAGGCTAAACTAATTACTTAGAAGTTACTCATCAATGAATTTAATGAAACCTGATACAGGAAAATTGCTGAGATCTGTCCTCTTCTAACTTCTGACATACACTAGGATGGAATTTTGCTGGATGGGTGCCAGTCTGTGCACCATGCATCTAATTTTTCACAGGCTGCAGATATCTTGCTATTCTTATTGTATGAAGGGCATACATCCACTACTTAAACACACAACTTCTCATCAGAGCTGTTTCTGACAGGACAGTTGGTAGCTCCCTTGAACTTCAGTGACTAGCTCTCCCTGCTTCTAGGAAAGGATTCCAGCCATTCAGTAGGGACTTATTAACATATGAATTTTATAAGCTTCAACACTGAATGGAATATACCATGCTGAAATAAACATAGGTTTTCCAAGTGGGGTGGATGAGGATGGTTGGATATCTAATCAGATGCATACATGATTGCACGCAGATAGACAAAGATCCTCTTTCCTCCCTGAGGAGGATCATCATGTGATCTGTGCCTCTTGCTTCCTTCTTTCTGAAGAAAATGTCTCTAAGGCAGCTATCCATATCCCCAGCTAAAGCTAGCAAACACCTGGTCAGCTTGTGATATAAATTTTTTTAACTTATCTGGTCACACAGTCTTGCTCTAAAAATATGATTCACTAATGGTGATTTAAAAAATAATAATCTTAGATTTATAATAAAATCATAGTGATCTTTAGAAAACAGGCTTTGTTCCCTAGTGCTGAAGTAATAACTTTCAAACTTCACCTAGATTCACCAATAATAGAATGACTGGTCAGTCTTCTCTCCTAAAAAAAAAAAAAGAAAAGCAAAACAAAAAACAAACAGGACAGATAGTTCTCCCTTGTATTTCTAGCTTAGTATCTACTACTTGGCTGCACTGTGAAACTGAGCTTAATTTCAGTTTTGCATAGGAGAGCCTAAATCAACAACTCTATGGAGGAAATTCTGTAGCAATCTGACAACAGAATACTAGCTCTCAGGAAACAGTAGCGATAAAGGATTATCTGATACAGGAGTTGCAGAATTAAGCCTGTGGGTTCATTTCATGTTTCTCTACCTTTCTTGGTATAAATGCAGCTGGTTTGGCCTACACCTATTCATGAGTCCTTATTTTATTGATAGTACACATTACTGCCATTGCGCCATGAATCTATAATTATAACATGCTCACAATATTAGAAAACAGGGAGAATGATCAGTTAAAAAATTATTAAATCCACAAACTTTAAAAGCAGTTTGTTAAGTAGTTTGGTCTAAAATGGAACTGCCTAAAATATGAACTGATATCCAGAGGCACCATTGTAAAAGCCTCTTTCTGAACATGCTCAGTCTTAAATCCAGTACTGCCGAACACTATGCACCTGCCAAATCTTGTACAATCAAAAACCCATTGGGCTGGCTGGAGATGTATTCTCAAGCAGACCATCTCAATCAGCCACATGCAAAATGGTCTTCTCCCACCAAGACAGAAGCTACCCTACCCTAGCTCACTAATTAGAGTATTCACTCCAGAGGTAGTCAACAGAACTCAAATGTTTATTGCTGGCAATGGAGTGAAAGCTCTAATCATGACAAAATACCTTCACTAACCACTTCAAATCTATGTTATCTGATTCACTACTTGTAATGAGAGATAATTTATTAATGAGATATTTCCAACCTTGAAAAAGAGTCTATAGTAGAGCACTGACCTGTTTCTATAGTTTGAACTCCATAACATGAATTCAAACACAGTCTAGAGAGGTGTGATCATCAAGTTGCTCCCCAGGTTAACCAGAGTTGGGGGAATTAGTGGGATGGATTTAAATATAGAGATGCAGTATTGCTGCATGAGCTATGATAGAGGCACTGGAATGAGATCTAAAACACAGCCTTATGCTATGGAAACCAAAATATGTCCCCAGCAGAGGCCTTGCATAAACATACACAAAGTGGCTGTCCCCACACAACACAGCTCACCCTCCAAATAAGAGCATAAATCCTGTTGCTTCAGTCTTTGGAGGCAACCTCAAAACAAAATGTTCAGAAGATCAAGATTTATGATGGGAGGGGTGCATCTCATTCTACACATGTTGCAACACTACAGCACAATGTTCTGTGAGAACAATGGAGTTCTGCTAGATGTAGTTCCATGGGAATACTTTAGGTAGATTTTGGTAAAAGTTGAAGTACAAACTCTTACATCTGGGGAAAAAAAAAAAAAAAACAACCATAAGGAAAACATAAGGAGAAGAAGAAAGCAGAAGAAAACTCCATATATTTGGAAAAGGTTTTAGTTTATAAATGCAAGACCAAAAATTTCACAATTTTCTGCATTGCTTCTGGAAATATCATGTCCACACTAACACAAAACAAAACAAAACAAAACATAACAACAACCAAAAAAACACCAAAACCCTAAAATGAATACAATTTTTCAGACGATTTAGTTTTCAATAGGTAGTTTTGGAAGTAGCTTCAGTATTGTAGTTTTTTCTAAGATATTCCAATCCACCATACACATAGACTGAAGTATCTTTCAAACAATTCTTAAGCACTTCAGAGAGACCTAGACAGCCTTGAGCAAAGGGCTCAGATGGACATCATGAGGTTCAATGAAACCATGTGCAAGATCTTGCACCTGGGTCCTGCCAACGCCCACAGTCTGGAGTTTTTAAAGATAGATCACAGCCTTGCTGAAAAGAATCACAGAATTGTAGGGGTTGGAAGGGACATCTAGAGATCATCGAGCCCAAAACCCCAAAGAATCTGGGGATGCTGGTGGATGGCAAACTAAAAATGAGCTGGCAATGTGCTCTTGTAGCCTAAAATGTCAGAAATATCCTGGGCTATATCAAAAGAATCATGGTCAGCAGGGTGAGGTAGGTAAACCTGTCCATCTACTCTGCACTAGTAGGACCTCACCTGGATTACTGTGTCCAGATGTGGAGTCCTCAATACAGGAGAGACCACAAAAGAGAGGAAAGCTGCAAAAATGGTCCAAGGGATAGAACACCTACCCTACAAGGACAGTCAGAGAGAGCTGGGGCTGTTCAGCCTGGAGAAGGCTCTGGGGAGATCTGAGAGCAGCCTTTCTGTATCTAAAAAGGGGCTGTAAGAAAGTAGTGAACAGATTCTTTACCAGGGTGTGTTGTGACAGACAAGAGGAAATGGTTTAAAACTAATAGAGGGGAGATTTAGATTGGATATAAAAAGTTTTTTACAATAAGGATAGCAAAGCACAGGAAGAGGTAGCCCTGAGAGGTGGTGGATGTCCCATTCATGGAGGCATACAAGGTCAGGCTGGATGGGGCTCTGAGCACCCTGACTGAGATGTTAATTGTAGGGGGGGTGGACTAGATAGCTGTAAAGGGTCCCTTCCAACTATGCATTTCTATGATTCTATTATAATTAGTATTTAGCTGCAATTAACAGAACATTTTTTATAACCACCTCTGATACCTTAAAAATTTCCATAATAGTACGCTGTAATTTTATGTGGTCTCCTCTGCAAGTAATATCTCCTATTTTATTATATTGACCCAGAATGTCAGAGGCAGATATTAGAGGTATGTCAGTAGAGAGGGAACCTTCCTATAAACATTCTGTTAAATTTTGTTGCTATATGACAGATAGCAGCAGAGGGGCAGTCTGACAGAATGGTGTCTGACAGGGAAGTATGTATGACGTGAAGATGTGGAACTGAATTCTTCCATGTGGAAAAAATGGCACCCACTGATACTTATCAGTGTTTGCTGAATGTTTATGGAGATCAAATAGTGAATCTAAGCACAGTGAGGCAGTGGATAGTGCATTGCAGTAGTGGTGTAAATGGGTCACTTCCACTGATGCAAATTTTTACAAACATGCTGTGAAGGCTCTTGTTTGTTGCTGGTAAAAAAAAAAAAAGAAATAAAATAAAATAAAAAACCAGAGCAGCTAATGGTGACAATGTTGAAAAATAGTGTTTTGTAGCTGAGAGTTTTCTGAATTGCATTATTGTGCTTTTTGTAACTGTTGTAGTTTCCACAGAACCGAGGCATTACTTTCAGAGCAACCTACATAAGACACAGTTTCAGATGCTTAGTGGGATGTTGCATTATTACTGTGGCGTTTAACTGCTTGTGTTTTTAGCACTAATTATTTGGGAACTATTTTATCAGCTGTACAGGGAGATTATGTAAAAATCTGCATATATATATGGTATCTTTTGCCATGTGGTCTGCATTTAAGACAACTGTCTGCTTGAAAGTATCAAAGTAGTACTGTAATTTCAACTAAAATTGATAAAGAGCAGAGGATGATAACATTTGTCAAAAGTCAAAATGAATGCCATAGGTGGAAATAGAATCTATATTTTGAATGCTTTGTCTTTTACTTATTGAAATCTTCCCAGTTTTGACCAGCTGCTTCTCCCATAAATGTGCTCAGAAATGTTTGGAAGTGAAAGAGATGTCTCAAGGAATCTATTTCAGGTCCATTTGTTCTGTACTTTGGGCAACTAAATCTTTTTGCTTTTGTTCTAGTACCTCCTCTGACTCTGATCATGCCTGGAAACTGAGAGTAAGATGTCAGATGGAACCTATCCTCCTAGGGAGTCTGAGCTCTCTCTCACGTGAGCACAACACTCAACCATGCCAAAATTGCAACCAGCTGACCGTTAAGATGCTATGCTGCTAATTGCTGCCTGTCAGATGAAATAGATGTCTGCTTCATTGGGTAAGCAGTCTTTCAATTAGTGGTTGAAGCAAGCATGTTAGATTTCTGTACTGGAGCAAGGATTGCAACAGGTTCTCTGCACACTAGACTCTGTATCCACAAAAAGAGGAGAAATAAGGTCTTAATGTGGTGGGACCACAACTCTTATAAGGATAAGGTCAGACACAGGATAAATTTGTGAAGTTAATATAGTCTGCATTGTCTTTCAACATGACTCTTAGTGGATGTGTCTAATTGTTGTTCTATTTTAGATAACATGTGTGCTTTTGAAGCAATTGGTTGAAAATCATGAACAGTGCTTCATAAAAGGGAATGAGCTGATTAGTGAGATCAAACTGGAATACATGGGAATAAAAGTAAACATAACCAAACCCCTGATGGGAATTCTGTCCTCCAGTTTGGACTAGTATGAAACAAAACAGTGAGAAATGCATGATGTGGGTAAGGGTCCTTTTCACCTATATTTCACTTTACAGATCTGTTCTTACTAGGGCACATAATAAGTGAATGTAGACAAAGCCAGTGGCTCAACCAGAAATGTCTGTTGGAACAACATCCTATTTGGTCTCTCATAACAGTTTTTTCTCATACCTCCTTGTGTTTTCTGTAAAGGAAAGTAAAATGTGACTGTTTTAGTTTCTGTAGACAGTTAAGCGACCCATCAAAACCAGAAAATATTGGTCTCTGCAGATATTGCATGTGACAAAACTCAAAGTCCATTCCTATGCTAATCAATATTTATCAATAACCAAGAAATATAAAACCAAAATGCTGATGATCCAGTTATTTCAGTTTATCCTGTTGAGCTAAACCTGCCATTATCAGCTAATTACAGCAACTTTTATGTCAAGTTCCTCATGGCTCTGGAAGGCTATTAACATCAGCAGATATTACTAATGCAAGTGAAAGCTGCAGAACAAACTGGGGAAGATATTCAGCAGTTGCTCATTTGAATGTGTATACAACAGATACCTAGCTATAAAAAATGTCATTATCTTTGGCCCACTATATTTAGACGATATGGTATTTCACATAAAGTTCACGTGATTCTTCACAACCAGTCTCATGTATTTAAGTAAAGTCATATGCTGTTGAAGCAAGAGAAACTTCTATATTATTAGCTGCTAAATGAAAAAAAAAATATATATATATGTCACAGTATACAGCTGGGACATAGAGAAGCAATTCTTGAATCAAGATGTATCATTAAGATATTCTCCTTCTAAGTGATAATGAGTATGTTTTAGTTTGGTTACTTGTATCAACTGTGTAAATTTAGATAACAGCAACACAATCACTGGAGGCAAAGCAGAGAAGAGGCGACAAAAGGAGTACAAATGTAGATCACTTCTGCATGAAGATTCTGAGCACTTCCTGAAAACTCATGGATACTTCTGAGTTATGTGTACCACTATGTACAAATGCATAAGCTTAGGAAATATAAATAAGAACAGTAAGCAAGTTTTTTTATTATTATTTTTAAGTCTATTTTGTAAGGTCATTGGCTGCAGGAGGAAATGTAACAGTACATTTGTGACAATTTTTTTTGTGTGCTTTAAGTGTGTGGATGAGGGGTGGGTGGGGACTTGGACTCCAGCTGCCTGAGCCATAGGAGAGGCCAGAGAAGGGGGATAAAAAGGTCAGAGGGACCTTGAACTCATTACTCTGATTACTAAATTGTGTGTACCTTGTGGAGGACATTGAGAGCCTGAGGTTGGCATTTGTTTGTTTTTATCAGCAGGGGTTGCTTTATGGCCTCCACTAAAATAAAGAAGTATAATCTCCATGGTGCAAAACAGGAGCCAGCAAACCTTCTGCCAAAAAGTGGAAAAGGAAAAATGGTTTATGGGCCCTCCTCTTTTGGGAAACTTACCAGGTGAAACATTTTTGGATTTCTCCACCACTTACATAAACATGATTTTCTTCATAATCACAGGAATTTGGGAGGTTACTTTCTATGTTTTTTGTTTTCTCTACTATTTAGAAAAATATATTGCCATTGCCTTATATACATTGGTTGTCCAGTTTTAGGATTTGTCTTTTGAAAGAGCATGCTATAAATCTTTGCATTTTCTCACCAGTATTGTATTGCACAATTGCAGCCAAATTTTACAGTTGCAGAAAACATTAGTAGGCCAGGCCAAGAAGTACATTTGACTGTGATTTAATGTGAATTTCTACACTACATCCCCAGGTCTTTGTATAGTTACTGTAATTATTTGGCATGTTTCAATTTTTTACACTGACTGCAGAAAGGCACTCTCTCCACCATCATCCCCCTCAGCCCTCAAGAACAGTAGTGTCTGATAGAAACAGAATATTACTCAGGACCAGAGAGGCCAATCACTCAACAACATTTGTACACGATGTAATATTATTGACATTTCATAAATCTTAACTGTGCAGACTTCCAGTCTAAACTCCTTCTACTTTTTTGTGAATATTTCTATATCTTTTATTTTCCTGATTCATAAAGCATATCTCTTTTAGAACTTGGTCAATTATTTATAGAATACAGAAGGCACAGTGTTTAACAGTATTTAACATATCAATCAGGGATGGATCACCTTCTTAGAGCAACAATGAATGCCTAGACTCTACCTAGGTATTCTGGCACAAATATGAGTACCACGCTTTGACAAGATTAAATTGCTCTTGAGCTTCAAGGTGTAGTAAAGGACTACACCCTACTCTACCTTCCTTTTGGAAATCATAGCCTATTGCCTTGCTGCACTTGATCTTTGTGGGACAAGAAATCTTTTCATTCTCCCTCTTCTTCATCCACACAAATTCTTTGCTAATCCCTTTGAAACAGTTTTTCAAATACAACAGAAACTACGATAGAAACCAAAACGTGAAATTTCTAAAATGATAGCCAATATATACATATGGGATCTGTGAGAAGCAGTCCTCACCCAAACAGGGGAAATAGGCACTTCCTCCTAGGAAATCAGAGCAAAGGAAAACCAACTAAGCCAGCAGAAGTGCAGTAACACCATCCAGCTATCTTCAGAGAATTATAATGAGGGATACTTCAAAACTTAATTTGCTACAAGAACTAGTATCCAGCAGAAAAAGTGTCTGTAAAGCGACCTAGAAGAAAAGAACCTTGGGAGGCTGTTCAACAGGCAACTGAACATGAGCCAGTTGTTTGCCCAGGTTGCCAAGAAGGTCAACGGAACCTTGGCCTGCGTCAGAAATAGAGTGGCCAGTGGGACCAGGGCAGAGTGTGCTCCCCTGTACTTGGCATGTTTGAGGCTATATTTTGAACACCTTGTTCAATTTTTGACCCCTCACTACAAGGACACTGAGTTGCTGGAATGTCTCTGGAGAAGGGCAATGAAGTTGGTGAAGGGGAAAGAAAACAGATCTCCTGACAAGCAGCTGAAGGAACTGGGGTTGTTTAGTCTCTAGAAAAGGAACCTGAGGGGAGACCTCAACAGTCTATACAACTCCCTGAAAGAACGACACAGCAAGGTGTCTGTTAGTCCCTTTTCTCAGTTGGCAAGTAAGAACACATGAGGAAAAGACCTCAAGTCATGCCAGGGAAGATATAGATTAGATGTCAGGATTAATTTCTTCATGGAAATAGTGGCTAGATATTGGAGCAGTCTGCCCTGGGAATTGGTGGCATCCTCATTCCTGGAGGTATTTTAGTGATGTCTGGATATAGCGCTTAGCAACATGATTTAATGGGGAACTTGATAGTATTAGATGATGGTTGGATTTAATGAACTTTATGGGTATTTTTCAATCTAAATGATTCTATCGCTATGTGGTAGAGACTGAAGTCTACCTTCATGTGTCTCTCACCAACTGATGTAAAGCTCCGGCTTAAAAGTAAACTTGAGTATGTATGTAGTGAATAGAGATATCAAGGAAGAGAAACATGTTGAGAACAGATCAGGGAGAGGGTTCAAGTTGTAGACAGTGATGAGTCTTTAATAATGGAGACTTTACACGTTAGGTACTTTGTACTGCAGACAAAAATGGGAATATTACTGAGCAAAAGATATCAACTGATTATACAGGTATAAAAATAACTTATTTCTAAAGAAAATATATCAACTTCTTTTTGCACTATAATATGATGTAAATACCATACTGTAACTGATATCTCTAGAGGATGTTCAGCCAATGCCCAGCATTCCACTAGGAGAATCTAATTTATCATTGTCGCATTTTCTATTGCAGTTATTCCACTGAGAGTTAACAAAACCCCGTGAGTTATTATTTTTTTTTTTCCTCTTGTTTAAGATTAATGCAAGTCATAGCTCCAGAGAAAGCATTTGGGATTTCAGACACAGAGGCTTGTCAGTCTCTCTGCATGAGAAATTAAAGTTTTGGTACAAATAGAGGCTTGTCTCCATTTCACATCTGGAGAACTTTATCATTAGGAATTTAACTAAAGTGTGAATTCTGTGCATTAATTTTTTATTTGTTTATTAGACTCTGAGGCATCCCACATGAGGCAAAAGGCTATTCCACAGAAAAACATAGAGCACTCTGAAAAAATGAGAGGTTTTAAAACCATGAGAATAAACGATTATTTTCACAGTGGTGATTAAATTGCTAAGTCAAAGCTGAACAATCGTCTGAAGTTTAATTTTGATATGTTTTATTGAGGTGTTTATGAAAAAAAAATCATTTAAGGGGGATCTAATCAGCTTAAAATGTTAGATGGTTTAGTGAGAAGATATGAGGAAGCTTATACTCTGAACGCTTGAATTATTTTTGGTAATCTTTACAAAGAACTAGTTTCCCTAATTTTTTTTTTTTTTTTTTTGGACTCAGTATGGCCCCTGAAAGCACAGATAACTTTGCACGTCCTGTACAAGGCAATGATAGCCTGGTTACTGAATTGGTATTTCTTAAAATGGAGGTGGAATTGAACATCTTGTTTCACAGAATCTCTTCATAGTTTAGCTGTAGTTCTGACAGAGCTGAATATAGACAAAAATGATCTAACAGATTTTTCACTTCCCTCTCTACTGGGGATTTTCTGTGATTAAGCAATGTGAATATTAAACACTGGAACTCAAAAAATGTTGGCAGACAGAATTTCTATGAATATTAAAATAAGGATTAGTTGAGCTCTGAATCACTGGCTCTGTTGATATATCTTAAGAAACATAAAACTTCTTTTGTAACATTTTGTAACATTTGTACATTTTGTAAAACAGCGCATTTTTAATGCAGGGCTTGTAAAGGTTGCAGTTGGAAGTATCCATACCTTTCCAATGATAGCATCTAATCTTTGATTCGGTCACAGTTCTTGGCCCAATTTCAGATTGGTCAAGTTGTACTCCCTTTGCCCATTAAATGGAGCATTTTCTGGAAACAATTCAACAGAGGATGAGTAGAGATGTGCATCTTCCATCTCTAGCAATTTTTGGTACCAACCAAACACAAAGGGAAAAAGACTACAGTTTTATTAGTGCTTCATTGACAATAATTTTGTGAGGCTTAAGCTGAAAGGAAGAGAATGAGTGCCAAATTTGTAATGTTATTATGGAGAGTAACATAATTTTCATTCTTTGCTTTGGACTAAGAAACTTTAAGAATAGCTGGCATCATGCATACAAAAGCTTACTAATGTGAGTAATCTCAATTTATTCCCTCTGTGACATATTAAGCATCTGAAAAAAATACTTCCTCTTGTCTGCCTATGCTCCCTCTATATAAACAGAAATTACACAGAAAAACAGAAAAATCAGCTATTTTCTGTAGGTGTCATTTTTTTCATCAGTGCATACGGAAATAAATTCTGTGACTAAACTATTTTGGCAAATTTTCACAGATAATAACTCTTAATACAAAATTTCTGTGAAAATGTCCAGTTATAATAATAACAGAGGAATTGTTGTTTAAGTAGGTATGCTGTTCATAGCTGTGGCTTTATCGAAGTAGGAGAGATGTTGTCTCGGAACTAGACTTTCAAACACTGAGAACTTTATAGCTTCAAGTCAACATCACTGACTACTCTCTGTTTTGTTGCTGTCAGTATGAGTTCCAGATAGCAACAATTTGCAGTGCTTTTGTTTTCCAAGGCTAAGATACAAGCATTACAACAGACTAGTCCTGGAGAGACTAATACATGTCTGATAATACAACTGGGTGAGAACAAAATGTGCTGACAAAAATAAAACAAAACCAAAGTTTTTCAAGAAAAGTTTGTGAAGGAACATTCAGAAACCACATTGCAAATAAGATGATCCCTAGATTCCAAACCAAAATTGAAATTTAGCTGTGCTTCCTCAAAAAGAAGATATAATCTTCTTTCTTCTAAATCCTTCTTTCTATCTGCTAATCATTCCAACCCAGACAGACGCTCACCATTTCAGTAACCCACATGTTTTTACTATATGTCCCTAACCTGCTAACCTGGCCTTGGGCTAAAGGGCATGGGAATAAAGGATGAAAGTGGACATCACTGGTACCCACCTTATATTTATTTCATATCCTTGTTAATACACCTTTCCTTTGTAAGGGAATACAAACAAAGAAAGAAAAATCTAACCAAAAAAACAATAGCACACCATCACAACACCATTAATTTATAGCTATGACTGTGCTTTATACTGAACTTCTGGGGGTTTCTTCTCTCTATTACTTGGGGTAAACTTTTGTGTTAAAAGATGACAATTTCATATATTTTTTACCCTTATGGTACCAACTTTTGATTAAGACCACTTTTTCCTCATGTGCTACCAATCAGAATCAATTTCTTTCTAGTATTTATCTTAAAAATATTAGTGAAGCCTATGCAAACAACAGATTCCCATTTTGTTCATTCAGCAGGGAGAAAAATAGAATACAGAAAATTATATACAGGTTTATAAACTTTTTTTTTATTATTTTAGCTCTTTATAAATCTAAAACATTCAGCCTTTCATCCTCACTCCTTCAGACTCTTCAGCAGGTACTATCTCAGTGAGCACTCTTGAGAACAATATGAAGGGGAAAATGGTAAAAGCCAGAAGGCTTCTTTCAACAGTTTTGGTTTGTTTTTGTTTTCTTCTAATTTTCTCCGAATTCATAACGATCTGTGCATAACCAGAGCCTCTGACTTGCCGTTATATGCATGAAGGGTGTGACTGGAGAAAAAGGTAAGAGACATTTATAGGAAAAAAATGCCAAAGAAAGAAATAATCAATATGACAGAGAAGTAGGAAGGCATACTACAGGAGGAGGAGTTTTGATGAAAATGGAAATAAGAACTGCTGCATAACAAATGAGAAGGTTTGGGAACATGCATAAAAGTCAGTCCACAGTGAAGCTGCAGTAAATTCAAGGATTACTTTGAATAAAGTAGTTTCTTTCTGTTTGGCCTGAAAGTTTTCAACTTTTAGTTGAGTCGGTGAATATACTTTATCTTGGGAATACATTACAAAATAGTGTTGAGGGCTTTCTGCCTGCTGCCAGAAAGCCTAAACTATTTATGCTGAATAAGGTAGAGGAAGAAAATCTTAGGGAGCAAGGCATTTACAGGGATTTAAATCACCCCACTATTGATTCACCACTTTGCCACTGATCTATTGCGCAACCTTAGGCAAGTCACTTCACCTTCATGCCACTGTTAACCTACTATACTGAAATAACAACACTGAGCCTTTTTGGGCTTCAGGATGAGGAAATATTTGCTTCCAAGAGCTAAATATCCTCTGTGGTGGGGGAAAAAAGAAAGTGAAAATGTGATGACTGCAATCCATCTTTCAAACTAAGCAAATACATTTTTGTGTTTGGAAAAAAAAAAATCATTCCAAACTTTCTCTGTTTTTTCACTTCTAATCTGAACTCATAGCTGATACGGACAGGTTTGGTTAAAAAGAATCAAGAGTGTTTCCTAATGTGAGCCAAGGAGTGGATGTGCAAGGATCTCAGTGGTGAGGAACACATACATAACAAATCTTAGTCCCTTTGCATTCCCTCCAGCATGCCTCTGGCTGTAGGAACCAGAATCTAGCCCTAAATTAATAATTAGCACTTTAAGTTTAAGCTCTCCAGGAAATGTCATGGGGAAAGACAGAGGGAGTAGAAAATGTTAGTGGGCAGTGCAGAAGGATAGGTGCCAAGAGATTTATATCCAGCATTCCTGACAAGCAAGAACAGAAAATCAGGATTTAAATAACCCACTTGCAAGACCTTTCACATCAATTTGGCTGTGGTGGGAGGACAAACTCTACAGGGATGGCCTATGTGTCTTCACAGGTAATAAGAAAGAGGTACCCACATCAGCATGCATGTGAGTATGAAAAGGGCTAAAAAGACTGCTCTTGCAAGTGGCTAGAATCCCATATATTAGAAGTTAAGCTTGCATTTAGCTGTGTATGCATTTTGAATTCGGTGAACAAAGTCCCAAACCATTCAGATCAACAGCAAGAAAATAGATCCAACAATAGAATTAACACACATGCTTATGTTAAAGACTGCTTATAAAAGTCCTCCCTACCAGTACAACCTAGCTACATGCTTTTTCTTTGAGATAGGACTGCCAATGCTCACTGTATTTTTAGAGGTGAGCAGAGTAACTCATTATAGGTACATATTTGATGAAACCCCAAACCAGCATCCCATTTTATACATATAGTAAGTCCTAAGCATGACATTTTTGGGTGCAATAACCTAAATCTTGCCACTTTCTCCTACAGGTAGATAATTTGATTATCTTTTTTAAGTCCACAAATTAAAAACAAAACTTTGTTCTGAACAACTTAACTTCCAAGTATCCTGTGAATATATGAAGTAGGTTCTCACTTCTGCAGAGCTGTTACTTTGTTCCTTCATTTTGTAATGTATGTCTGGGTCAGTTGGAGAATATATTATATTAATGTTTTTACTTCTCTTAAGAATCACCTCTGTAAATATTTATCTGAGTAAAAACATCACAGTGCGACATCTGTTTTACTCCTTCATTTCTTACTTTCTAGATATAAGAAATTTATTGAGATTAGTTTGTGACATAAATTTTTTGAACATTACATCTGGATGGAATGTAGCTGACACAGAAATTGTGAAGTCTTGTATGGAACTTCAGGATAGAATATCAAATGAATTCCACCCATGTTTGAAAAAGTTAGGTATATATATCTGAGGGGCCAAAATGACATAGAGTCAAATGCCATTTCATTTTGATCATTATTGGACATATATATGTTAGTGTGCACCTGTCTGAGTATGTATAAGTAAGCTGAAAAATGTGTAACTTATGTAGGTTTGAAAACATTCATGTACAGTGTATGTTTGCCTGGGGAGGCACTGGAGTCACAGACCCTAGAGGTTTTCAAGGAAAGGGCAGACATTGCATTCAGTGACATGCTTTAATGGGCATGGTAGTGGTGGGCTGATGGCTGGACTAGATAATTTAAGTGGTCTTTGCAACATTAATCACACAGAATCACACAGAATGTCAGAGACTGGGAAGGGCTTAAAAAAATCATCCATCCAAACCCCCCTGCCAGAGCAGGAACACCTAGATTAAGTCTCACAGGAATGCATCCAGGTGGGTTTTGAATCTCTCCAGAGAAAGAAACCCCACAACTTCACTGGACAGCCTGTTCCAGTGTTCTGTTACCCTCACAGTAATAAGTTCTTTCTTGTGTTTATGTGGAACCTCCTATGTTCCAACTTGTGCCCATTGCCCCTTGTCCTATCATTGGTTGTCACTGAGAAGAGCCTGGCTCCAATGATTCTATGATTCTATGATTCTATGGTTGTGTGTATACAAACACACAAACACACACTTGTATATCAAAGGAAACAGATACAGAGAAGATCAAGCAAAACATACCATTGTGTTCTACAGATAAAAAATGTGCCTCTTGTCTATATCAGAGAGCACACCATAGCTGATCATGATCTCATTAGAGGAGCCTGTCTGATCTACTCTGAAGACGTTCAAAGATTCAGCTGGTTTCTGGTTGCTTCAACAATCTCCTGGGTTAGCAAAGGCTTGCCTCCAGGTTTATAGATATGTTAACAGCTGCAGCAGCACTTTTGCTGCAACACAGGTGTACATACAGTGTATGATGATGCCACCGTGCAAGTCATGACTGAATTCAGCCCTAAACTGAAGCATCCTAGCCAAACTAAGTAAAAAAGATCAGGATTCTTGGCTGCAGAATATACCAAACTCTGGGCTTTGGAATAAAGCAAATTTCTGTGCACGTACATGCATTCACATGTGTGTGCAAATGGGCAAATCATATGCAGAACTCCAGGAGTCAGCTGCCCTGGGGTGTACCACTGTGGCATACTGCAGTCCATCAGGTTATGTCCTGTCAGGAAACCTGCCAAAAGATGCATTGCAAATCATTTGGGTTTCAATTCATGCTGAGGCTGAATCATGAATAAGGGCTGAAAGCTGTCTCAGGACATTAGGATTTACTTCTGTTTGTGTTCCCTAGTGGAAATACAAGCATCTTTACTGATTTTACTGGCAGCAACTGAGGCACCTAAAGGGTTAGACAATAAGCCAGGATTTGGAGGATCAGAGTGTTGCTGAAATGGGGATTTAGTTATTGGTGCTCATTTAGGTACTAAAATAACTTCAGTTAGCTGGCAAATTTGAAACTGCTCCTCAGAAAAAAAATCTGGCTTTAATGGTGGCTGCTGAGCAGTTTCAAAAATCTGGTCTTGTACAAATACCCCCTAAATGTAAGCAAATACTGATCCCTTGCTGAGTTCTCAGATCTATTGCAAACAATCCAAGACTTCATAAAAATACACAGCTTTTCACTTATCCTATATTTTGTCTCATATTAGGTCACTAGCCAAAAAGCCTCTTGCCAGCATTCAGTTTAATAGGGAGAAGGAAACAGCCTTATTAGTTGAGTTTATTTATGATGACAAAAGGAAAATCATGGAAACCCCAAGTTGTAAATGGTAATTTATTCCTGATAAGTAGTAAATCAGCAGGATTTCACTGCCCACATAGGGACCTGCAGTTAAATAATTAATGGTAAATAATGAGCCTCATAAATGTTCATAGTGTTTTTGAACAACTATTTATACATGAGCTCATTCTACAAATTCTCCTGCTGCTATAATCATGATAACCTAGTGTCCTTACTGCATTATAAAAACATAAGATGATAACACTAACCATCTCTGTGGTTAAGTTCATAATGTTCACTGACAGGTTAAACTAATTATTCATTGCCTCCAAGAAAGCACTGGGTTAACGTTTCAATCTGATGCATCTTTTGTTCTGATAAACTTAGCTCATCTTATCATCAGACATTCCAATGATGTTGCCTTTGTCTGAAATATATATAGAGAAAATTATTAAAAGAAATGAACAAAAATTAAAGGATGCATACTTTTGTGTGCTGCATCACAAACCTGTAAAAATTCCTGGTACTAGTAGTAATAAAGATATGTATAAAAGTACAGTAAAATGTATTTTCCTATGGATCAAAGTACCTGAACGCTTCTAGACTTTGTGCATCCTTCTACATTGCTACCATTCAGAACTAGCCATCAGATGAGTACATACTCATACCCCGAGAAATCCCTAACCTTGGTAGAAAATACACTGGCTGATAATGTCCTCAGTCCTCACTGACCCATGTTCTGATGAAGCTCTCAGGATTGTGCCAAAACCTCTTTTTTTTGTTTTAATTTCCCTTTCCAAGGTCCTAATGTTTCTCCTGTATTCACTAGCTATTATCTCATTAATTTCTTGAGGACAAAGAACTGGAACTTCAAGAGTTCAAAGCTGTAGTGCTGATCCTCTTCTGTTTCATTTCCAAAATACTCACATTGACACAACTTACTGGGGATGAGAGTAGTCTTCACAGTTGTCTTTAGTTTTGGTCTACCATCATCTTCAAAACATGGTCATTCTAGTACATAAAAATTACTGAATTGAACACTCGAGTTGATGTTTAGAGTTCTACAAAAACCCACTCTTTCAGCTGGACTGTCATACTCAGAGAGGTTTTTAGCTTTTGGAAAGCTTTTGAAGTAGTCCTTAGTCAATATATTTTAGGCTAGGGGATGTTTGTGCAAAAGGTAATGCATTCCATCTCTCTGTCAGGTACATGGTATGTGTTCAGGTTAGCAAGCTGCATGGACACCCAGTCTCTTTATTCTACATTCTATATTCTCTATATTCTCTATACATGTGATTTGATAAAATATAAATGAGAGTAAGAAGAGAACATGGCCTGATTTTTTATTTTTATTTTCTAATTTTGGGAAGAAAGAAGGTGATGTGTGTGCAAAGAGAATAGAGAATATTGATTAATAAGAAAATAGTGCATACACATTAACAAAGATAAAAAAACAAACAGCCCAGACCACACCTGAGGTACATGCCTTGCTCAAGTGGTCCATCATAGCCTGTGCCAGGTATCACCAGGTTCCAACAGGCCAAGATGCATTTGACTGAGGAGGTGAAATGCAACACACTGGTCTCAAGAGGTCTCCTCCCAGGTCCTGCTGGTCATTTGGTAATGGAGCAATTGGTAGTGGTAAGGCACCAACCCGCCTCCAGATGACCTCTTGGCCCAGGGGCTGCAGCTCTTCAAGCACTCCTGCTTCTCAGGCAGCCCTGTTCCTTTATCCTGCCTTCACTTGGTCTCCCCATCATGACGTCCTGTGAGTCACACAGACATATCAAGGAGATGTGGCTTTTCCCCAAACCCCCAGCCTGCTCTCTTCAACAATTGCCTTACTCTACCTCATCTCATCTCAGTACCAGAGAAAGCTTAGTGTATTTTCCTAAATTAGCAGGTTTTCCTGTTGCCTTGCACTTCCGTTCCCTTTTAATTTGATTGTCATTATCTAATCTTTTTGAGCAGGGAAAAAATCAGCATCTTTTCTCACTCTGCATTCCCTGGAATGTGAAACATAATTTGAGATTTTACTGCATTGTCATAAGGCAGACATGCACACTAGGCATGTGTTTTTGGTACTGTCAGATAGATAAAATGTTGAAATGTTTTGTTTCTGGAGGCTTGTTTTTTTAATACCAACCTTTCTTTTTAATGGTCTAATTGAATTTTATCCACTTAGGAAATAAGTGCTTGAACCATAAGTGAACTCAAAACAAGGAGTCTCCTTCTATGTGTTTATGACTTGATAAGTGTGGCTTTTTATTTTTATTTTTTTAATATTATTGACTGCACAAATTATTGGTGATTATTTTAGTGTAGATTAAAAAATGGGAAAAAAAATATACTTATTATTATGTTGTTACTCTAAAAAAGCCCAGTTTTTTTCCTCTCAGTCTTTCCTTAATAAAATTAAAACACAATCATTCAATATGAAACACCTAACAGGCAACATAACCATCACCTGACATTTCTTTCTCAACACTGTTCATTCAGCAAGAAGAAAAGTTTCTTTCTCTGTAACACTGTTGTTTTTAAAAAAAGTTCCACACCCCACCTCTATAAAACCACACCAGACAACTCTACCTTATTTTCAGAGGAGTTGCTTAATAAAATCAATGGACCATAAGGTGATTTTCATATTGAAAATGTTGAAATACAATAAAAATTTGAAATTAGAGTTTCTCAATTGGCTAAACAGGAACAGAAACAACACCATATGCAAGTTTTTCAAGACCTATTAAACAATATCAGGCTGAAGGTGACAGTTTCCTGGATCTCATCATTACCAGTGCTGAAACATGATATCACCACTATGAATTCCTCATCAAATAAAAAGTTCAAGACACAGCCCACAGTAGGTAAAGTGCTGTGTGCTGTCATTTGGGATAGGAAAGGGGTGATCCTTCCAGATTTTCTGGAACCCTCATTAACCATAAGCTCTGACTGCTACANAGGGGATGTTTGTGCAAAAGGTAATGCATTCCATCTCTCTGTCAGGTACATGGTATGTGTTCAGGTTAGCAAGCTGCATGGACACCCAGTCTCTTTATTCTACATTCTATATTCTCTATATTCTCTATACATTGAAATTGATAAAATATAAATGAGAGTAAGAAGAGAACATGGCCTGATTTTTTATTTTTATTTTCTAATTTTGGGAAGAAAGAAGGTGATGTGTGTGCAAAGAGAATAGAGAATATTGATTAATAAGAAAATAGTGCATACACATTAACAAAGATAAAAAAACAAACAGCCCAGACCACACCTGAGGTACATGCCTTGCTCAAGTGGTCCATCATAGCCTGTGCCAGGTATCACCAGGTTCCAACAGGCCAAGATGCATTTGACTGAGGAGGTGAAATGCAACACACTGGTCTCAAGAGGTCTCCTCCCAGGTCCTGCTGGTCATTTGGTAATGGAGCAATTGGTAGTGGTAAGGCACCAACCCGCCTCCAGATGACCTCTTGGCCCAGGGGCTGCAGCTCTTCAAGCACTCCTGCTTCTCAGGCAGCCCTGTTCCTTTATCCTGCCTTCACTTGGTCTCCCCACCATGACATCCTGTGAGTCACACAGACATATCAAGGAGATGTGGCTTTTCCCCAAACCCCCAGCCTGCTCTCTTCAACAATTGCCTTACTCTACCTCATCTCATCTCAGTACCAGAGAAAGCTTAGTGTATTTTCCTAAATTAGCAGGTTTTCCTGTTGCCTTGCACTTCCGTTCCCTTTTAATTTGATTGTCATTATCTAATCTTTTTGAGCAGGGAAAAAATCAGCATCTTTTCTCACTCTGCATTCCCTGGAATGTGAAACATAATTTGAGATTTTACTGCATTGTCATAAGGCAGACATGCACACTAGGCATGTGTTTTTGGTACTGTCAGATAGATAAAATGTTGAAATGTTTTGTTTCTGGAGGCTTGTTTTTTTAATACCAACCTTTCTTTTTAATGGTCTAATTGAATTTTATCCACTTAGGAAATAAGTGCTTGAACCATAAGTGAACTCAAAACAAGGAGTCTCCTTCTATGTGTTTATGACTTGATAAGTGTGGCTTTTTATTTTTATTTTTTTAATATTATTGACTGCACAAATTATTGGTGATTATTTTAGTGTAGATTAAAAAATGGGAAAAAAATATACTTATTATTATGTTGTTACTCTAAAAAAGCCCAGTTTTTTTCCTCTCAGTCTTTCCTTAATAAAATTAAAACACAATCATTCAATATGAAACACCTAACAGGCAACATAACCATCACCTGACATTTCTTTCTCAACACTGTTCATTCAGCAAGAAGAAAAGTTTCTTTCTCTGTAACACTGTTGTTTTTAAAAAAAGTTCCACACCCCACCTCTATAAAACCACACCAGACAACTCTACCTTATTTTCAGAGGAGTTGCTTAATAAAATCAATGGACCATAAGGTGATTTTCATATTGAAAATGTTGAAATACAATAAAAATTTGAAATTAGAGTTTCTCAATTGGCTAAACAGGAACAGAAACAACACCATATGCAAGTTTTTCAAGACCTATTAAACAATATCAGGCTGAAGGTGACAGTTTCCTGGATCTCATCATTACCAGTGCTGAAACATGATATCACCACTATGAATTCCTCATCAAATAAAAAGTTCAAGACACAGCCCACAGTAGGTAAAGTGCTGTGTGCTGTCATTTGGGATAGGAAAGGGGTGATCCTTCCAGATTTTCTGGAACCCTCATTAACCATAAGCTCTGACTGCTACA